>CAUIUS010000431.1:0-25425 GCA_961210405.1 Drosophila mercatorum | reverse complement strand
AGTAAGTGTTAAATTAGCGTTTTATATATAATAATGTATATGTCTCTTTAATGGCGTGCCCATCTTCTTGGACATCTTGTGCATCCTGCATGCGTCGTGGACTCGAGGCCCGGATCATGGCCGGCTGTGTGGCGGCTGCGTGCAACCTCAGGTGAGTATTTGTGCTGTTTTTTATGTGTTTTTATTAATTTAGGTTTGTTTTTACATCATCGTCGATCATCCTGGACATCGCTGGACGCCACAACATACATCGTTGGACATATCTTGTGCGTCGTGGGTGCCCATAGGTCAGGTTTTTTATTTATTTTCCATGTCATCGTCGATCATCCTGGACATCGCTGGACATCTTTAGTGCGTCGTCGGTGCCCATAGGTCGATGCTGCTCCACCATGGGAGCTGTGTGGCTGCAACGCAGCCTCAGGTGAGTATTTTGTTTGTGTTTATTTGTGTACATATATTAATTCATATTTATTTATTTTCTATGTTATTGGCTATCATTATGGACTTTAGTACATCGGCCATCATTGGGCATCTCTTGGGCAGCGTCTGTGCCCATTGCTCAGGTGGAGTGTCGAATTTAAACAGTGCAGCCTCAAGGTATGCAATTGAATTTATTATTTGCTAACATGAGCTTATGGATTGTTATGTATTTGCGGGGGGCCATCATCCGGCTCCACTACTGCTCCAGATGGCCAGGCTGTTGCTGGCGAATCAATGGAGCTAGTTGCAAGCTGTGAACAACTGGTCCATTTTCGCCTCCATACGGCTGAACATGGTGACGTTCAGCTCGAGGCCTTCAGCATCTGGTCATCGGGGGAATCCGGAGCCTGATGTTGGCCATCATCATTGGCAGCAGCAACTGCTGCTAGGTTGGCCAAGTGTGCCTCAGCAGGATTGCGTCTCCTATTCGGCGTTGCTGCTACTGGTGCCAGTGGAGGATCGGGCGACTGCCCCAGCCTATTCCGGTGCATCACGTATTTGCTGCTGAGAATGCTAATGCTGCGCGATTTCCTCGCGCATGTTGATGCTGCCGATGGGCGATGCTCTCTCGGTCGAGGCTCGCTTGCGCTGGGATTGTGCCTTTCCTTGCCAGCGTTGCGGGTCCGCCCAAAGAGAGCCATCTTGTATGGCTTATACGTCTTCGCCTTCAGTCTGTTTGCAGCAGCAACTGTAGCACGTATAGGGGTCTGGTGCCGCTGTTTTTTTTGCTGCTGTTGATGATGGTGATGACGGCCATTAGCTTGGCCAGTAGATGCTCTAACTGGCGTTATGTGGCTGATATCGTCACTCACCTTACGACTAAACTTTGGGCGGGATGCTTAGCCGTGCTGGAGTGACGATTTCTATTTGTTTTAGTTTTATTATTATTTTTGTTGTAAGAATTTGCCCACATTCTTTAGATGTCTAATTGATGTACTTTTTGTTGATTGTTTTCGATAAAGTCCTTTGTGATTGCTTGTTTATGTTTATTTTTGTTATTTATTTGCGCCTGCCGCTGCTTCTGCCTCATCTGTTTCAGCTCTTTGGCGCCTTATACGACTGTAGCCTGGACCTAGCCTCCTTGTAGGCAGGACAGCCCATAAAATGCTAATGCTCGCCACAGCAATTAGCGCATTTCGGGGCTGCCTGCCTAGGTTTAGTGAAAACTGTCGTGCATGGTCATCTGCACATTTCATGCATTTAAATTGGCGCCTACAGAAATTTTGTATGGCCAAATGCCTGGCAGCGATGACATTGGGGAGGGTCGATTGGCTTGGCCGCCTCTCGACCTCACTCCCTGTCCGCTTAGCTCGGTTAATTGCAGTATTTGCATGTGGCTGCCACCCAGTTTGGTTCGCTCAACCTCAAAAACGTTTACTGGCTTGCCAGTAAAACCTTTTATGTTTCGTACATATTTTGCCTCATAGTCAAGTTCATTTAGGCGCGCCATAAGCCATTCACTGGGGTAAGTGGTGGATGTGCTTAATGCACATCCTATACCCCCTCTGGCTGCCTGTTGGTGGGTTGTGGAGTTGAGTGCCGTCTTCATTCAATGACGCCATGATGGCCTCATATGTGGACATGCAGTCCCCCCACACAGAGACCATCATTTGCCATCGTACGGGCTCTAAATTTGCCTACTGCTGGATTACTTTTGAGTTTGTCCAAAATAGTCCAGGATGACATGCAGGTGACATGGAAATAAATTCTAATTATTAACAAGTAAGAGTGCTCTAGTCGAGACCGCTCGAAAGAGATCCCCTGAACCCTGCGAAGAACTGCGATTGCTAAGAACCGCTAACATTCTCCGTTACTTTTATATGTACATATGTAGCAAGCAATACATACACACACAAAAGACGCACCACAAGAACACAAAAGACGCACGCACAAGCACACAATCTGCTAACTGTGCATTATATATATATATATATATATATATATATATATATATATATATATATATATATATATATATATATATATATATATATATATATATATATATATATATATATTTTCCCACGGAGAACATGCCATATAGTTGTCCGTGGGAAAAGCATGGTGTTTCCAAATCTAAACCACATACAAACAAGTTTGGCCTTGCGACTTATTGATTGTCATCACTGAATGTCAATCTAATTGGGAATTGAATGCGTTTGAATTCAATTGGCACATCTGTAGGAATCATGGGGATTCGTGGCGACAATATATTTTCACCTTGAAACTTGCCATTTAAAAGGGTGGCCTCAATCACGTTCTTCTTTAAATTTTTTTAATAACCAATCGTGTGGATCAGTACCAATAAGGAGGCCGTGCAATGGTTCCGGCGGTGTTTCAATTTCTGGAAGTTTCATTTTTCCCTGATGAGCAACACATCCCAATTGGCTCATTTTTAAATTTAAGGGCTTGACAGTGCGGGCATTCCTTGTCCAACGTACCAATTACCAATTTGGAATGAGCGTAATATTCAACATCAGGCTCATACTGAAATGCTAGTCGAAGAAATGAATGTGATGTAAATGCTCAAGTACTTGTTGATGTTGGTCAATCCCTCTACGTCTGTTGGCTACGAATCTGCGCGCTTCTCTTCGTTCCAATTGTCTTTGTTGGTTTCGCTCACTCGTACCTCTTGTAATTGTGATGCACGTAACTGCGCCATTCTTACACGGACATCTGCATTACTCTGTCGCCTTTCTGCATCTGATCTTATTGCTCTTCTATCTTGCATGCCTCTAGATCTGTTTGTTTGACGACTCAAATTAGCCCCCTGCGTGTTCGTGGCATTGTTGTAATAAAATCGATTGGAAAAACTGATTGGTGTATAACGTGTATTATTTTCTTGATCAATAATTAGCGCGAGTTCGGTCGCACTCGAGTTGTACAACGACTGAACTCGAGACGCACAATTCTTGTGCGCGCCTTCCACCGAACCACCTCGGCGACAGCGACAGAACGCTGGCGCCCCGCTAAACGGTTCTTCTTAAACCACAAATTACTATTATTGTGAAATACCGAAAACACCAACACACACTCTACACTCACGCACCGACAATATGTATTTTGCTCATAACATTAGAACACTGAAGCTGGTGAAAAATTGTGAAGGACAACGCATGCGACAGAAGCCGATTTTTGCATTCTTCTTTCTGTCGCATCCGCGGCGTTTCTTGCTTGTATGCAAGTATTAGTGTGTTAAACAAATACACATTTATTAAAAAATTTTTTAAAATTTTTTATTATTTGGGTATAAAAAATAGATGTTGGCCGATTCTCAGTCCTACACGATCTGCATAAAAATTTCGTGAGAATCGGTCGAGCCGTTTCGGGGTAGTTTGGTAACAAAACCACACTCAGAATTTTATATATATATATATATATATAAATATATATATATATATATATATATATATATATATATATATATATATATATATATATATATATATATATATATATATATATATATAAAAATATATATATATATATATATATATATATATATATATATATATACATACATGTGTGAAGTGTGTGTTTATATACATAAATATAAAACTACATAAACTGTCAAGTACATTTCTGTGCAAGTAACCAAGCGATGGGGTGGAATCAATCGTTGATCATCGCTACCATCACATCTTGGCCAAGCAACATACATACATACAAAATCAAACCTTGTGTTGTACCTGCAGAATCAAACGCTGATAACTGTAGGTTATTCACAAGAACATCTACATACACATGATGTGGTAGGCGGAATCAATCGTTGATCATCGCTACTATCCAACATAGTCTATCAACATACATACATACATACAAAATCAAACCTTGTGTTGTGGCCTGCAGAATCAAACGCTGATAACTGTAGGTTATTCACAAGAACATCCACACACATGATGTGGTGAAGCGGAATCAATCGTTGATCATCGCTACCAACACGACATACAAATGTAAAAAAAAAAAAAAAAAAAAAAATACAAATGGATATATGTACATATGTATGCTCATGTACATACACATATGTACATATATGTATGCCCCATGCATACATTCGTTGTCACACAAAACCAAAACATATTTACTTGTGCATATGCGCAATTAGAAAATTATCAATAAATTTTACAACTTTGTGAAACTTTCAACTTCGCAGAAGTCATAAAACAACGTCGCCCCTGTTCTCTGAGTCGATGTCAATTTTGCAGAACTCACAATTGGACTCTGCGTGATGATGCTACCAAGCCTTCAGTGTGTGTGCCACGCCATCCCTTTTCAAGCTGACCTAACGGGGTTTCTATTTTTGTTGTCGCTGACGATACTAAGAAGCCTACAATGCGTTGCCTCCCATCCTATTTCACGACGCTGTCGTCGTTTACTCACTGCTGTAAAACCGCTATACCTGGCGCCATCGATCTGTCCGCAAAGCTAAAATTTGTAGCTTGTCGCAAACGACACTTCTCAAGAGTTCACTCACAGAATTGCAAAATCGGGCGAGATACTGATCTCAAAAAGACAAGACGTTACTCCAGTGGGGGGCCCCGCCCGGGAAATCCCCAAACCCGCGCTATCTGCGTTTTTTAAAATATTTTGCATAAGGGGGTTTTTGTTAAACGCACAAAAAACCCAAATTCAATTCATTTTCAATTGTTTAGAATAGCGCCATCTATGGTTGGATAGAATAGGCCACCCCTGTTTGGATTTTTTGAACACTGATAATTAGCAAATCTAGCCCATCTAAAAAAAACATGACACAAAAAAACTTGCGGGTTTTAGAATTCCAGATGGGCACTTAATTTTATGTGTGTATGGGGCACTGTTTTTGGTTTGTTTTTTTTTACGTGTTTGGCCGTTTGGGCCAAATGTTTTTTTTTAAAACTTCTGCGCGAATTAATGGATTTGAATGAAATTTTCAGCTTATGTTCATCATATTTTATTACTTTTTTTTCCAAAATTTTTTAAAAAATTTAAACCCATTCATTTCTGGTTTTGGGGTGCAACTAACCTAAATTTTAAAATTTTTTGGGGAAATTTGGGAGTGGGTACCCAAAAAATTTAAAAAAAAAATAAAAATTAGATAAAATTACTATTAACCTTACATAAAAATTTGGGGACTCTAGCTATAAAGACGTGGGAGATATAATTTTATTACGAAATATTCGATAATGTTTTTAATCGATAACATTAAAACTAAAATAGTTATCGACTTTTTAACAAACTCGATCTTTTCGTGCCATTCACGGACATACATAAAAGTCATTTCAATTCTTCTAGCCTTGTAGGTTCTGAGAACGATGTTCACATACGGACAGACGGACGGACAGACGGACAGGCTAAATCGACTCGAATGGTCTCCCTGATCAAGAATACATATACTGCGGGGTCTGCCACGCCTCCTTCCTCCCTGTTACATACATTTCAGAATAAAAACATTATACCCTGATTTCTATTTTCAATGGGCTTAGGGTATAAAATAATAGTACAACTAATAATAAATTACACTGCAGCCCGGCGACATGAGCCAACATATACGTATAGTGCGGCGAGAGCAAACCATAAAACGATTGCAGCACCATCCGGTCAAGACAATGGCCGCCATCAACAGCAGCAAACACAGCAGCGGCAACAACAACAGCCTTCCTCGGCGAGGATCGAGCTGGGAGCTCGCGTTGCAGCTGCTGCTACACAGGACGAAAACGTCTTATAAGCCATATGCGCCTGGCCCTCGACCGAACTCGAAATGCTGGAAAGGAGCGTAAGCACCCAGCGCAAGCGAGCCTCGGCCAGAGAGCATCGGCCACGAACAGCAACATATATGAAGAAATGGCGCATCATCGAGCAATCTGCCAGCAGCAAATTCGCGATGCACTGAAAAGGGATAGGCGTCAACAAGCGCCGGTTCAACATGATCACACAGCAGCCGAAATCCTGCCGAGAGGCATTTGGCTTCGAGTTCCACCAGCAGCCGAGGACTGCCAACAATGGAGGCCTGACACCAGATCCACGAAGGAATGAATCAGCACAGAGCGATCATATGCTGAAGGCCTCCAGCTGAACATAGTAATGTTCAGCCGTATGGAGGCGAAAATGGACCAGCTGTTTACTTTTGCAGCTGGCGCCATTGATTCGCCAGCAACAGCCTGATCGGGGCAGCAGAGTGGCCTGGTATTCGCCACCTGCAATATGCTGAAAGAAATAAAATTAAAATAATGTAAACAAACGGCTAACACAAACTATCATTTACCTGAGGCTGCACTGGCAGCCGCCACTCAGCTGCTCAAGAAAAGTCCAGCGATGAATATGACGATGTTCAGCATCATGACAACATGACAAATTAAATAAAATTAATATATAAAACTATATATAACAAACTAAATCTACTTGCCTGATGCTGCGCTGCAGCCGCCACACAGCTGCCTTAAGGTGGAGCAGCATCTGACCTATGCCACCGACTGAACTAGAAGATGTCCAGCGATGTCCAGGATGATCGACGATGACATCGAAAATAAATAAAATAATAAAAATTAATATATATAAAAAATATATATATACATATATATATATATATATATATATATATATATATATATATATATATATAAACTAAATCTACGTATTTGCAGCGTTGTTCTGGCAGCTGTTGTTGTTGTTGTTGTTGTTGCTGCTGCTGCTCTGGCTTCGTTCCTGCTCTTGCCTGGCTTTCGCTGTTGTTGCTGCTGCTGCTGTTGTTGATGTTGTTGTTGTAGATGCTGCTGGGCGTTGTTGACGCTGCCTAACCCTCATCTGCAGCCCCAGCGTATTCGCTTTTAAATTTTGGCGTTCTGAATGGGTAGTCCGTGTCAGAAAATTCATCCTCCTTGAATCATCCATCTCGCCACATCTGCGCTTCAATGGCGATTGCCATGAACCATTGGCCGAGGCTGCCATTGGCTGAGCTAGTTCGTGTGGCAGCAATGGTGGCACACTGGAGAACCATCTCTGGACTCAGATATTGCTGTTGCTGATTTAGCTTGTGGCGACATTTATAACAAGCGGACTTTGCATCTGTTATTGCTGCCGCGTCCAGCTTGCGACGAATGATCTGCGCCATGCGAATCCAGGCTGTGTCTAGTTTTATGGCCTTTAGACTGCTGTTGTTGTTACATAGCATTGATTATCAAATGTTCGTCTGTTATGGTCTCAATGTCTATAGTGGCTCTCACTTCCACCGGTAATGTTGCATGACATTTGTGTTTAGATTTTATTTGTCGCTGTCGAGGTGTATTGAGCTGCTATGCTTGCGCCAGCTTGCGCGGCATTTGTGAATCGTACAGCTGCGCACATATTTGCATTGCTTGTAACACAAGTTGTATTTAAAGAGCTATTGCGGCATCAGTCAAGTCAGTCGAATTTATGTGTGCATAGGTTGTTTAGTTCATTTCTTCAGTGGCTGTGCGCGCGGGCCTCGGGTTCATTCGTTGCAGGTAAGTATTGTTCGTGTTAATGTTTGTTTTGTGTGTATTTGTGTCTGGTGTTGGGGAAGGGTGGTGCGCGCCTTCAAAATCTAGCTGAGCGAGCATGTTGGTGTTGGTGTTAGTGTTAGTGACTGTGGGTGTGAAACTTTGAGTTTCGTTCTTCGCCCTGCACTGCTTTGTTGGCGTGCGAATGTGTGTAAGCAGGGACCTCTCGCTCGCACTGCTTGTAATGGTGTTGTTTTAGGCTTCTTGACTTTTTGGCGGCGGCAGATACTGACGCCACTTTTGCCGCCACTTTTGCCAGCCGTTTTTTCTGGCGCTGTTTATTCTGGCGCTTGGGCCCCCTAATTAGCCTATCCAAGGAGAATATCTCCTCCAACAATGCCATGCTGGCTTCATCGGCCGTTTCGTTAAAGAACGATGAGTTGCCATCTGAATCTGTCAGGACAGTACAGACACGATACACTCACCGTTTTCAGTGTTCAATTTCACGCTGCGGCCGATTGCCGGCGGCCTCCGTCCAGCTGCCTGCCTATCCCGGAGTAGCATCTCTCCATGGAGTCGTTCGTTCGTAATTGGCCGTCGGCTTCTTGAATTCATTGAATTCGTTGCCTTCTTTTTATGGCGAACTTTATTTGCAGTCACTTTAGTTAAAAAAGAAACACTTATGCACTTTATCCACTTGCTTGCTTCTGGATTGTTAATTGATTTGATTTTCACTTTTGTTTAATTTCACATTTTTAGTAAATAACAAGATATTTAATAGCTTAAGTTTTAATAACTTTATTTTAATTTTAAGATTTTTTTCTCCGTGTGTATGCTGGTGAGGCCTGTCAGCGGCGCTCATGGTTGATTGAGGCGGTGGCATAGCGAGGACAGCGCACTCCACCTCCGGCCTCCCGAGCGCTGCGCTTGCGAGGGACGGTAACACAATATGACTTAATTACTAACAACAAACTAACCAAATTTTTCTTACATTACGTACAATAATTTTCTCTTTTTTGCAGCTATTTTAGACTTAGTGTGGGAATCGCGGCTCGATGGCATGGCTCGCCTTGCCAGCTTCAGGCGCACATATACACATCCACATGCGGGTATGCACTGTCGTAATCCTCACGGCTGGGAAGAACACTTTAATCTTCTTTCTTTGCAGCCTCCATGGAACATCTCGGACATCACTGAGTTGAGGTGCCTCTGGAGCAGATCGGCGAGCCCATGGCCGCCGTGGCGGCAGCGATCTATACTGCAAGTATGTTGTCAGGTTATGTTTATATTATTTTTTTCGTCTTTCTTTTTAGTTACAAGTATCTGGATGACTTCAATGGAGCATCTGAGGCGTCGATGGACATCTTGCGGCACCGCTAGAATAGCTGTGTAAAGGTAAGTGTATGTATTATTAATGCGTGTCTACATACTAATGGCGAATTCATTGAATCGCCGGTCTTGTGGTCATCGTTGACGTCTTCATCATCAATGTTAGACATCTCTTGACGACGCCGACGCTCTCTAGTAAGTCATGGTACTGCCTTGGGCAGCTGTTTGGCAGCTGCAGCGTAGCCTTCAGGTAAGCGTTGTGTTTGTAGTTTTTATACCCTGAACCCATTGAAATGGGAAATCAGGTAATGTTTTTGTTGAAATATGTAACAGGCAGAAGGAGGCGTGGCAGACCATGTATGATATATAAGCCCTTTTTGATCAGACAAGATAGAGTTGATATGGCCATGTCCGTCTGTCCGTCTGTCCGCGCGAACGCGTCGTTTCAGAACCTATAAGAGCTAGAAATTTTTATGTAGGTCCGTGAATAGCACGAAAAGATCGAGTTTGTTAAAAGTCGATAACTATTTTAGTTTTAATGTTATCGATTAAAACATTATCGAATGTTCGTTATAAAATTGTATCTCCTCACGTCTTTTAAAGCTATAGTCCCAATTTTTTTTGTAAGTTATATATTTATTTTATCTAATTTGGTTTTTGTTAAATTTTGAATACCGGCCCAAATTTCCCCAACATTTAAATTAGTTGCACTCAAAGCCAGGTAAATGAATGGGTTTTGTAATCACTGCACTGAGTTTAAATAATAACACTCGAGCTTCTGCTCGCTTTGGCTTTTGTTTTCGAATCATTCATTTTCGTTTTGAATAAGCTTTAGCCTAAATACATAATGTATACATAAAGAGTTTCGTCATGAGAGCAGCGACAGAATGAGAGCGTAGCATATGTACATATGTATGTATATGCAGACGGTATATACATAAACGCATAAATGCTTATGCTGCAGGATTCACGCTGCAGGCCTGTCCACATATAGCCGGATCATATGACGTTGGGTGCGGATGTTATGTAAACACAGCGACAAAGTGCCACTGTGTATATGAGTGTAATACTCTAAACTGACGATGGTCATATGTATTTAACGTACAACATGCTACACCTCCCTTTTTTTAAAAATAACGTAATATAATGTATTATTTAATATAAAATAGTTACTAATGTTATTTTATTTTATAATTATTTATTATGTTGCATTTAATTAAAAAAAAATTTTTTTTTCTTTTTATTTATTTTCAAATGTTAAAATAAATTGTATATATATATATATATATATATATATATATATATATATATATATATATTTATATATACGTATTTTTTTTTTTTTATTTTTTTTTTTTTTTTACGACATTTTTTAACTTGTATCGTTATGAACATTTTGCCTTTATTTTTTTTATTCTTTATTATTATATTATTATTCTTTCATGCTACTATCAGTATCCTATATATGATGATTCAATTTATGACCTGTTTCATTCTTTAAGTAAATCCTTGGCCCTATTTCTATTTTAAAATCTAATACTTTCCATTACTTTATTTCTTTTTGCTTAGCTTTATGTTTTTCTAATAATATTCGAGCTCTTTTATACGCGTTTTCTAATCTAAATTTAATTTTAGAGTAATCTTCTATATTATATAGGTTCTATAGTGTTTAAGCGTAGTTAAATTGTATTGGTAGGTGTTTTTGTCTATCAAATACGAAGTTCATGACAATAATTATGAGTTACTGATGGTGTTGTGTTGGAACAATACACGAATACTGTATTCGTACAGGTGTCCCAATCAGTTTTATCTACTGAAGAGAGGAACGAACAATGAAGAATGTCCTACGAATTTCTTTCAATGGTACCTAACGTCCGGTGGTGGTGTGCTGTAGATGTTATGTTATCTATTTTTAAATATTTGCACAAGTCAGTAATGATTGAATTTTTATATTCTGTTCTATGTCCGTAATGAACGTCTTCTATTGACCGTACTTCAGAATAAAAGATTCGAATATGGCTTTTGCGACAGTTGCGAAAATTTTATTTGGAATAGGAATTACATTAAATACTTCATTCCCATTTTCCGAACGTGGTAGGTGACCAATTGTGTCTACTATCACTCTGTCAAAAAGCATATTAGAGTCTCGGTTATTATCATAGGTGCTTCTGTATGCTTCTGTCGTTTTTCGATGTCAGGCATTTTGGACATTTATTAATGTATTCTTTACATGTTTAGTCAGCGTTTTTCCAATAATATTGTCTCTTTATTTTCGCAATTGTTTTATTAATCTTTGTATGACCTCCTTGAATTGATCGTCATGGAATGTAGACAGTATAGCTTTTTTCATCAACTTGGATGAGGGTCACCGGTTTGAGTAGCGCTACTCTTAAGATTTAAATTACGTCTATTTTGAAAGTATCTATTGAAATTCGATTCAAAGATCTTTTCGCTCGGTGCCACTTTTAGTTGGTTTGATTTTAAATACACCGGCTTGCCATTCAAGCCTTTGGAAAACTGACCTAAATCGAGAATTCCATTGGAGTACAACGCTAACATTAATTTGCAATAATTTTTCTTCCATGTTTCAGTAAACATGTGGAATCTGTTATTCGGGCACACATTTAATACCTCGTCATTTGTGATGACTTCGCATACGTTGGGCTTAGAAGCTTTTTCAAGACTTTGCCTTGGCAATAGTTCTTGTTTATTTTCAGAAATTTTTGTTTACTTTGGTGCCTGTAGTGACTTCAGACTTTTCATTCAAATCAATGAGATCGGATATTGTTATCCTGATAAAGCATCTGCCATAAAATTGTCTTTACTCTCAGATAATTACAACTGTAAAATTGTTACTCTTCCAGTTCGAGTCGCATGCGTGTTCATTTTGAACTTGGATTTACCATAGAAAAATAACATGTTAAGGGTCTGTGGATCTGTTTTACCGTAAAGTGTTTGCCATATATATGGTCGAAAATGTTATTATTCAATGTATTGCCGCGTTCTTGTTTTAGAGATGGATATTGCTTTCACCTTGCGTGAATGCCTGATATGCAACTGGGAGTTGGAGTCCACAGGTTTGAGCAAACTGCCCACATGCTTGTTGCTTGCATCTGTGATTATACAAAATTTTTGTTAAATCTGGGTACCGTAATAGATCGGTTGAACAAGGCTCTTTACATTGGAATGCTTTCACATTCAGCGGTCCATTCAATGACATTCTTTTACATAATTCCAGTTATGTGCCGTGAATATTCGGCGAAGTTTTTTATAAATCGTCTATAGTAATTGCAAAATGCAACGAATCTTCTAGCGCTATCTGCGTCCGTAGGACTGACAGTTATTGATACATCAAATTTTTTATCATCAGGGAGTATTCCCTTTATCTGTGCATCTGTGACCTAAAAACGGTACCTCGCATGAAGAATGAACATTTTTCGATGTAGTTTGAGATTGTGTCATAAAGTTTGAAAAAACATCTGTTAGATTTTTAATCATATGTTGTTCAGAACAACCAATAACGATTAGATCATCCATATAAAGAAAGCTTGCGTAGGCTCTAGGCCTGAAAATGCTATTGTCATCATTCTGGAAATGAATTGGCGCTATTTTTGTCAGCCGGTAATCGCGGAAGCGATAGGTACCATTGCTTGCTGAAAAAGACGTTATATTTGAGCTTCAAGCTCGATTTTGAGGCAGAAACCTGACATTAAGTCAAGGTACGAAAATATTTAGCTCGACCCAATTGATCAACAGATATCAACAATCGGGGAGGAAATTTATCTGACAGCAATTTTGTTTATTTGACGATAGTCGATTACTAACGCCATCTTTATCTTTAGTGCCTGGAATGGCTTTCTTGGTACTAATAAGAGTGGGCTATTATAGGGTGATACAGACGGTTCAACAATTTTTGTTCAATTAACTTTCCAACTTGATGCTGGATTTCTCTATTTGGCTAAGTGCGCACATCGATAATTTGCGATATACTGGCTCGTCATCTTAAGTCTTAACTGTTGTTTATAGAAATTGTTTGTTGTACTGGTTCGATTCAAGTCCGAACACATCACTATACAGTGGTTTTTTGAATAGTGTTGGGAAAAATTTTCCTTAACTTGCTAATCACGGTTTCTGTTCTATTATTATTGAGATTTTGAACTACTTCGTAGTTCGAAAGTGCTTCGAATTTTGCTATTTATGCCTACAGTTTGACATGTATCTGTAGTATTTAGGAATCGGACAAAAGCATTATGGGCTGTTACAATCGTATTTGCAACATAGACAAACGGTTTAATTTCCTGATTTGGAATTCAAATGTTTTCTTCTGTTGAAGACAACTGAATTTTACGTATTACTTGTGATCTTGCTGGTAGAAGTGTGGAATTAGTACCAGAACTAAACGTTATTGGAACATAGATAGGATACGTTAAATTTGTGGTCTAATTATAAACCAATCATCTGAACTATTGTAATCTAATTGACAATTGTATTTTTTTTATATAAAATCTAATCCGATTATTCCATCGCGCGAATTCGCAACCATATATGAAGTATATGAAATTTATATGGAATAAATGCATTTATCTGTTTGGAGTTCAATTGAGGCCAATCCTTTAGATTTAACGCTCATCTCTTCTCCTATAATTCTCGAATATCTATGGATTCTATTTATTTGGATGTCGTGAAAGACACTTCAGAATTTTCCTTTTAGTAATTGAAACATTCGCACCTGTATCTATTAAGAATATTATTTTTTATTTGTTGCAACATTTTGAATGATACAAAAAATTGTTGAGACTTCTTTAAGTTGACAGTATATATTTTACTATTTGTGTATCTGGAGGCTTTGGGGAGTTTCCGAATTACTACAGACGGACATTATACATAAGTATTGTTATGGTTAAATGCGTTTTTGTTACCTTTGGTTGGAATTATTCCTACCTCTGTTATAACTTCCTCGACCAATTCTGTTGTTATTTCCAGGCAATTGTTGGAATTGTTATTAGTGGTAGTTACCTCGGCCATTGCCTCTTCCTCTTGTGGGAATAGTAACCACCGCCCCTACTATTGTGGTTCGCTGAAATAATACTGTACTTGTACTTCCAGTCATTTCTGTGCTGCAATGAATATATTTACCATTACATCATTGAAAGTAACGAAGTTTCCAGCCTCCAGTATTATTTCAGTTTCTCATGCTCACAATTTAATCATTGCAGAACAGACTCGTTTGTGGAGAATTTTCTGCATTGTTTGGGTTCTTATTTTAGTTATGTACTGTGGCAGTTTTGCCTTTTTGTTTTATATCTCAAGCTAATTTAGCTTACGTCGAGATTCTCCTTACGTTTTCTTTAAGCTTATTTATTATTCCAGATATAGTGGTCTGCTTTGTACCTTATACAAGATTGTGCCAATTATTTTTGACTTTACAAACTCTACTGCTATATCCCTCCCGATCGCCTTCTTGGTTCTATCTATGTCAATGCTATGAACCGATTAATGTCAGTTTTACCGCCGAATTCGGCACTGAAGAGGAAACCTGTCGCGACATTCTGTCCAAAATATTCGATTAGCCATTGTTTCATATTTTCTTCCAATAGCTTTCAGTATCGCTTTCGCTATCCGAATTTATTGCTAGGTTTGACCCATCCAAATCTTGTAGTTGGTTTTCGTCAAATTCAACTTTAGTTCGTTGATATTTTCAGGGATTGTTATATCAACACTCCTTCTAATGCTGATATTTTGCAATTTTTCACGGAGTGATTTTGATTGTTTTTTTACATTGACATTTGTGTCTATGTCAATTTATACACCTGATTTACTGTTGTTAATTAGTATTGCCATATTGATCTGTTAAAATGCGCAAATGATGTATCACCGTTTCTGTTTTTATTATTTTATCAGAATTGATACTTGTATGATTTCCTAATGAATTTGCTTTTTAAATCATTAATGGTATTCACTAACGCACTCATTCCATTTCTTAGTGGAAAATGAGATCTAGCGTTTTAAGCGTAACATCAATATAGTAGTAACACCAAGTGTTTTTTTATTGTTGTAAACGAACCAACCAATACAAATTGGTTATATTCTCTTTATATCTTATCAAACTCCTGTGCTCGGCTCAAATATTTTTTCTAATGCATCTATTATGCAGCTATATAATTTGCTAATGTATTTGCCAGAAGCAAAACAACTATTATAACAATTAAAATTGTTGCGAATTTCAAATCTGGAGAAGTTGATTCAACATTGTTGATGACATTTGCGGTTGAGTCCGCGACTTTTCAATTATGGTCTATCATGATTATGGTTTCTACAAAATCTGTGCTAGGTCAACTTTGAAATTGAATTTGAAATCATTTATTTCTGATTTATAAAGAAATAAGAAATGTTTCTGCATAAAAAAAATTTTATTATTGATCTTTTTGTTAATTGCAAATAAAATTTTTTTTTTTTTTTGTATAAGAAAATATTTTTGAAAAATCTAAATTTAATTATGTTGTAATAAAGTTACAGAATTTATCAATTGTTTAATGCTTTAATATGACATGGAGAGACAGCTGGTTAACTTAGCTCACACCCAGTGACTCTGTTCAATTGTTTGTATGGCTTTACAGGCCATACATCTATCGGGCAGAAAAGGTTCCGCTCGATTTAACATAAAATGTCTTAAAATATACACTCATTTCTTAAAGTAAACAATTTTATGTCTAAGATATTAAATGTGGAAACAATTTCTAAATAATATTCTAGTTTATTTACGTTAAGGCTCTTTGTAGCGCTGTTTGGTTCATGGGTACAGCTTGTCGCGGCGAGGGCTGGAAGGTCGCACAGGCTGTTGGGGAGCCGAGTTGTCCGTCTGCAGCACGTGTATCTACAGTGCGCAGTCTCTAATGGTCCAGGGCAGTCCGCTACACCTTTGCTCTTGGGATGATCTTGGGAGGAGGAGGTTTAGTTTTAGATCGAATCGGATTGATTTCGAGTGAGCGGGAGTTATTGCTTTTATTTATATGTTACAAGAAAGTCAAGCTCTTCTTGTAACTTTTGGGCGGTTGCCCATAGGTGTTATTATTGATTATAACAGCCAATTTTATGTGCTATTCTTTTTTATTTTCTTCTGCACACTTCTCTATTTGCCATAACTCTCCCTCTACTCACTCAGTTGTTGTGTGTTCCATATTTGTTGTTGTTGTTGTTGTTTTTTTTTTCCGATCTCCACAAACTTGATGGTGGCTAAGAGTAAGATCGCATTGGCTAGCCCAAAGGTTGGTATTGCTCCATGTTGTTTTCGAATACGCCACAGCCGCATAGTGTTTGGAGGTTTTAGGTTGTTCGTACTCACTCAGTGTGTTGTATATTGCCAATTGAAGAGCTTTATTTTAATGTTGCAATTATTTCAAAATATGTGTTTGTGACACTTGTCACGGTCGCCATGTAATCACTGCAATTGAGTTTAAATAATAACACTGAGCTTCGCTCGTTTTGGCTTTTGGTTTTCGAATAATTTTTATTTTTGTTTTAGCTGTTACTTCAAATACATAATGTATACATAAAGAGTTCTGTCAGCGATATGACAGAATGGGAGAGCGTAGCATATGTACATATGTATGTATATGCAGACGGCATACATAAACGCATAAATGCTTATGCTGCAGATCTCACGCTTGTATTCGTCCACATAGCCGAACATATGACGGCTTATGTGGATAGCATGTAAACACAGCGACAAAGTGCCACTGTGTATATGAGAGGTAATACTCTAACTGACGATGGCCTTCAGTATGCTTGATGAACGTACAACATGCTACAATCCGGAGGACTTCAGACTGAGGACATTAGCAATAGTCCAATACGTCACTAAGCGTCAAGAAGGCAATTATTCCTGACTATGACGGGAACAGGAAAACTCACAGATATCGACATCAGCAATGGCATAATTCAAAATATCGTCATCAATTGCCACCTGCTGCGACCACTGACCTAGCGATGACCAGGAGCAGTGCTGGCAACAATAGAAATACAAGATTCTACCACACCAACACCCGTCACCAGCCCCGCCACCAGACACACCTCAAACACTACTTACAATGCGCATGACTAGACCACACACAACCACCACCAATCTCCCAAGAGGCGATACTAGACGAAAGGCCAGAAAGCCTCAGAATTCAACTCTAGAAATATCCTGATGAGGACACGGAGACAGAGCAATAGAGTGCAGAGCCACCTACATACTACCTGCGATTATATAGAACATAAATATGCACAGAATACATATATATACTATACAAACCACTCACCTGGAGGTAGCGCTCCATCAGTTATACAGCCGCCCAAGGCGGCACAAATCCTGACCAATGATCACCGACGCCATCCAGGAAATGTCCAACGATGATGATGGAGGCATCCAAAGAACCAGGATGACATGCGGCGACATGGCAAACAAATATACATTATTAGTTAAAAATATATAAAACAAGTAAGAAAACCTAGTCGGGGTCCTGACAAGGAGATAATTCTAAACCCCGCGCTATCTGCGTTTAAAATACTGCATAATTAGTGCATTTCGTATAAATGCAGAGAAACTCAAATTCAATTCATTTTCAACTGTTTAGCTAATAGCGCCATCTATGGTTCGATAGAATAGTGCCATCCCGTTTCACTTATTGAACATCTGATAATTAGGCAAATCATATCGCCATCTATTGAAATATTTACACTAAAACTTGCGGTTTTAGAATTCGATGCACGCAGCTCCAATGTAAGTGTGTATGTGCACATGTATAGGAAACAATTTGTTTTGCGTTGTTGGTCACGTGTTTTACCGATTGGCCAAATGTTCTGTTTAATAACTTCGCGCGAATTAATGGATTTGAATGAAATTTTCAACTTATGTTCATCATATTTTATTACATTTTTTCCAATTTTTAAAAAATGTAAACCCATTCATTTACTGGCTTTAAGTGCAACTAACCTCAATTTAAATATTTGGGGAAAGTTGAGTCGGTATCCAAAATTGAATAAAATCAAAATTAGAAAAAATAAATATTAACCTACATAAAATTTGGGACTCTAGCTATAAAGACGTGGGAGATATAATTTTATAACTAACATTCGATAATGTTTTAAATCGATAACATTAAAATTAAAATAGTTATCGATTTTTTTAAAAAAACTCGATTTTTTCGTGGATTCACGGACCTACAAAAAAAATTTCAAGTCTCTAGCTCTTATAGGTTCTGAGAACGACGCTTTCATACATCCCGGACAGACAGACGGACAGACGGACATGGCTATATAAACCCTCGGCTTGTCATCCTGATCAAGAATATATATACTTTATGGGGTCTGCACCTTCCTTCTGCCGTTCATACATTTCAACAAAAACATTATATTTCGTTTTCCCCATTTTAATGGGTTCAGGATAAAAATTTAAACCCCTACACTTATTGAGGCCGGCAGCGCAAACAGCTGCCCATCGGCAAAAATTTTTGCCCAATGATCACCGACGCCATCCAGGAAATATTCAACGATGATGATGAAGGCATCCAAAGTAGTCCAGGATGACATACGGCGACATGAAACAAATACAAATTAGCAAAAATTAAAAAAAAAAACCCACACAAACACTACACTTACCTGAGGCTGCGTTGCAGCCGCCAAACAGCTGCCCGGGCGGCGGTTCTGACAATGATCAAAAGGCCATCCAGGAAATGTCCAACGATGATGATGAGGGCATCCAAGAATAGGATGACATACGGCGACATGGCAAAAATATATATTAATAAAATATAAAAAAAAAAATTCAAACAACACCCCTTACCTGAGGCTGCGCTGCGGCCGCCATACAGGCTCCGGCTGCCCCAAAAACCTCAAAAAAGAACGGGGGTTGCCCAAAGATGTTTTTTAACGATGATGATAAAAACGTCCAACGATGACCACGAACACCGACGACGAATAAAATTTCATATACATTAGTATATGAACACACATTATAATACATACACTTACCTTTACAAACCCATTCCCCGGCGGTGCCTGCCCTGCCCAAAGGGGGCGACTACGATATGGCCGCAAGATGCCCATCGATGCCCTCCAGATGCTCCAGTGAAGTCCACCAGATACCCAGCAAAAAAAAAGAAAGACGAAAAAAATAAATAAAAAATATAAACATAACCTGGGCAATAATTACCCGAATAGATCGCTGCCTTACACGCCGGCCCATGAACGCCGATATGCTCCAGAGTCCGCACCTCCAAAGCCCAGTGATGTCCAGGGGATGTTTGAGGCCAAAAAAAAGAGGAAGATTAAAATTTTCTTCAACCAAAGCTGAGGATTTTGACAGGTGCATACTTTCGCATGTGGATGCCTGGTGCGCCCAGCAGCTGCAAGGAGGCCCATGCACCATGAGAAACCGGGGATTCCCCACACCAAGTCCTAAATAGCTGCAAAAAAGAGAGAAAAAATTATTGTATATATTAATGAAAAAAAATTTAGTTAAGTTTATTTATTGTTGGTAATTAAGTCACTGTTATTGTTACGTCCACACTTTCCCGCCAACCCCCCCCCCCCTGGTGGCAGCTGCCAACTCGAAAAAACAACTGTCACGCCATTATACCGATGAATAGTCGATGCCCGAGATGACCGGCCAAAACAACCCATGAACGAAGGCGCCAACAACAAAACAAAGTTACACCAAAAGGCCGAGACCAGTTGCTCAAACACGAAGATAACTTCGGACCTTTTGATCACCCTTCGCCCAGCGCCCGATTCAACCCTTGTCGAATCGCAAGCGCAGCGCTCGGGGGGGTGGAGGTGGAGGCGCTGTCCCTCGCTATACCCACTGCCGCAATCTAACCGTGAGCGCCACCGACAGGCTCCACCAAACATACACACGGGGAAAAAATCTGAAAATTAAAATAAAGTGATTTAAAATTAAAGCTATTAAAAATCTTGTTATTTATAAAATGGGAAATTAAACAAGTGAAAATCAAACCCCCAATACCAGGCCGGCATAAAGTGCATAAAGTGTTTTTTAATAGTGACTGAAAGTTCCATAAAAGAAGGCAACGAATTCAACGAATGACTCCATGGAGATGCTACTGATGAGCGAGCCAGCTGGGCAGAGGAGCCGCCGATAACGCCGCAGCAGCGGCAGAAATTGAGACACTAGAAAACGATGTATCGTTCTACCCTCCCGACAGATTCAGATGCGCCCAACTTATCGTTCTTTAACGAAACGGCCGATGAAGCCAAATGGCTGTTAAAGGGGATATTCTCCCTTTGGGTAGCTAATTGGGGTTTCCCCCGAAGGCGCCAGAAAACGGCAGACGGCGCCAGAAAAAAACGAAAAAATGGCGTGCGCCGCCGCCAAAAGAAAATCCAAAAGAAAGCCTAAAAGAACACCAATACAAGAAAAAAAAGCGGGGAAGTCCACTGCTTACACACATTACACGCCAACAAAGCAGTGCAGGGCGAGAGAACGAAACTCGAAAGCCACACCCACAGTCACTAACATCACACCAACACCAACATGCTCGCTCAGCTAGATTTAAGAGAGACTTGCCTAAGCACAGACAAAAATACACACAAACATTAACACGACCAATACTTACCTGCAACGACTGAAGCCGAAGAGCGGCGCGCCCAGCCAGTGAAAAGAAGGCAGAACAAAAACAACACACACACACACACACACAAAAAATTTCGACTGACTTGACTGATGCTGCAATAGCTCACAAATACAAACGTAAACTTACAAGCAAAAAAATAGTGCGCAAGCGCAAACCAAATACTGCGCAAGCGCAAGAAACAAAGCAAATACACACTAGAGCAGCAACAAGAATAAAATCTAACAAAATGTCTCATTCACAACATTACCAGTGGTGAGAGCCACTACATAGACATTAGATCATAACAGACAAACAACTGACAATCAATGCCCAACAACAACAAAAAAAAAACAGTCTAAAAGGCCGCCAAAAACTAGACACAGCGTGGATTCCAATGCGCAGATCAATTTCGTCGCAGCGAACGCAGCAGCAGCAATAACAGATTAAAAGTCGATGGCTAAAAGCCGCCACAAGCTTTAGCAACAAAATATCTGAGCCCCGAGATGGCTTATCGATAAAATATCGACCACCAAGCCTGAGATGCCAGACCGGCACAAGTAACGAAGGCGCCAACAACACAAATGTTCCGACAACAAAACCGAGAGAAGTTGCCAAACCTTGGGGAATGGCCGATTAAATAATCTATGGCCCAGCGCTCGAGGCCGAGGTGGTGTTGGTGGGCGCTCCTCCAACACATTTCAATCGCGAAACGATGCACCGAGACAGACTTTGAAATAAAATTAAAGTGAATAAAAGCAAATAAATTTTCTAATTTGGAAAAATAAAACATAAAAAAAAATTCAAAGTGAAGCCAATAAATTAAAAAAAAACAATTTTAAACAAAAGTGAATAAATATATATATATTTTATATATATCGGAATTATACTGGTGACTGATTTTGTACCATAAAGCAGACAACAACTATATGATGGCAGCCAACTATAATTCTGACGACTCCGGAACTGCTACTTGGGATGAGCGAGCCCACGGGGCAGGAGCCGCCGATCCGCCGTTCTTGGGACACAACGGCGACCTGGCGTGCTGGAGGAGATGTTCTCATTGAGAAGCCAGCAAAGGGTCCCCAAAAACCCGGGGCCCGCCAAAAAAGGCGCCAAAGTAGCGCCAGGCGCCATAAAAGGAGAGAGAAAGTGGTGAAAAGTCACCCCTACCAACACACAGGAAGTCAAAGAGAGGCAGCCACCTCAGAAATTCTCCGCCCACCACACAACACTAACTAACCCAGCCTAGCTAGCAAAGAGCACATGACATGCAGCAGCCAGAGAGCCACCCCTTTTTCCCCGCCTCAACAACAAACACAAAAAAGCGACACAATACTTACATGCATCGCATTTAGCGAAGAACACAACATACACAGCCACCACAAATAGATCAAAGACAAAATAAGAGAGAAAGGCAGCAGCACTAAACCCACATATACATACAGGGAAAAACTCTGACTGACGCTGCAAACGCAAAGACAAATACAAATACAAACGTGCTGCTGATACACTGACGAACGAGAGGAGCGCCAATACAATACCAGAAAACGAATGACGAACGCGCTTTAACAATGATCACTAATAGATACAAACACAAAAGCAAATCATACGAGCGGCGCAAGCGCACATATGGAACGAGTAGCATTAATTTAAATTTAACTAATAATACATCTGAAGTACAAAGGTTTTAAGGTGCCACCATTTTTCAGAACTGCCACAAGAATGGAGCTTTAGCAAAGCTTGGGGACCCCCGGGGTGATGTGGCGAAGGACGAGTCCGAGGAAGAAGATCTTTCTTTACCCGACCCGCCATTCCACCCCCACAATTCAAAAGCATTACGCCAAGAGGCTGCAGATGAGAGTCAAGCAGAGGGGGGCAGCAACAGCAGCCAAGAACAACAGCAGCAGCAACAACAACAGCAGCCAGAGCAGCCAGAGCAGTGAGGGCCCAGAGGATAGCTAAGCCGATCGATGCCATCGCTGTCAGGCAGGCACACGAAAAATAGTAGGGGAAGATGGGAAGTGGCAGAAGAACGCCGACCGCCCGACCCACCCCCACAGGCAGCCCCTAAATGCGCCAATTGCGGGGCGATATTAGAGCTATAAGGCTGTCCTGTTACAAAAGCCCGGTCCAGGCTGCAATCTTATAAAGCTGCTAAGGAGCAGCATTGAGACGGAAGCAGCGACAGGCGCAAATACAAAAAGCGAACGTTGTTTTCGGACGCAAAAGACAGCGAAATACTATTTCACGTCCCAGCAGCACACAGGGGCATCTATCACATTATATTTTTTTACCCCGAACCCATTAAAATGGGAAATCAGGTATAATGTTTTGTTGAAATGATGTACAGGCAGAAGGAGGCAGACCCATAAAGTATATATATTTTGATCAGATGAGCCGAGTTGATATAGCCATGTCCGTCTGTCCGTCTGTCCGTCTGTCTGTCCTTTGTATGAACGCGTTCTCGAACCTATAAGAGCTAGAGACTTGAAATTTTTTATGAGGTTCCTAAGCACGAAAAGATCGAGTTTGTTAAAAATCGATAACTGTCTTATTTAATGTTATCGATTAAAACGAAATCGATGCTCAGTTATATAACCTATAATTCATCTTTATAGCTAGAGTCTTCATTGCACTTAGTGTTTGTGAGCCTTATACAATTTTTTTTTTTAAAATTTTTGGGATGCCACCCCCCCTTCCCCTCAAATTTGTAAGTCCGTATTTCAAATACTAGAGACTTGTGTTTTGGGCACATACACAATATGGATGAATGAACGCCCAACAAGTTTGATCAAAATCGTTGCGCTAAAAAAAAGTTATTAAACAATTCCCATAGCATTCATGCAAATAGCAGCCAACAACAGTTGACGCACCGACTTGCGCTTGTGTGCTTGGCCTGTGTATGTGTGTGTATGTTTTGCTTGTAGAAGGGCAGGCATGTGTATATAAAAGAAACGAAGAATGGGGTTCAGGGTATACCCTAGTCGAGCGGCCTCACAGAGTTTACTTGTTTAATTTAACTAAATCGCCACTTTCGCGCTCAAATTAGCGCAGATTAAAACTTTTCATTGAGGTAGACATTTTTCCCAGGATCAAACCCTTTTTATTGCAAAAACACGACCAAATCGAGAGATAACCCAAAAAAAATTTGGTAGGGTGTTAAATCCGGGGGTCATGTTGATATTTTTTATTCTTTATTTAGTTTTTTGTTTTAAATAAATATTTTTAAATTATATATATTTTTTAACCGTACAAATCAAAAGTCATGAAGTTTGATGCTTACATTCAAAAAATGCGAAATTACAGGGTATTTTTCGGGGTCACGCCTTTTGGGGCGTAAAAATTTAATATTTGGGGAATCGATAGAGGAGGCCCAGTAACTTAAATTCAATTTTGAAGTTTAGCACAAAAAATGGGAGATATAACCCGATATTAGTTGCCACCCCCCCTGAAGGCGAAATATTGCCATAGCTTTTTGATTTTGGGATGTCGACATGATTGTTCAGTTAAAATCTCAACTTTCTAGCCTTCTAGAAGTAGTGTTTCTGAGATACGGGAAAAATGACGGATTTACCACGCTAGTGGGCGTATGGGGAAAATTTGACACTTTATCAAGGGGGGTATACACGAGTATATTTTTTACCAAGTTCTACTAATAGCGTGGAAATGGTTTGCGTTCATACGACAGACGGACGGGCAGCAGACGGAATTGCACAACCCAAATACTAGTTCACTAGGGAAATAGTATAATAAACAAGAAAGAAAACTTGTCGAGACCGTCGACTGCGCTCGACTGAACCCCGTGATGATCCGCTATTCCAAGCATTTTTCATTTTTTTTTTTATATGCACATGCATATGTGTTCATTACAAGAAACATACACACACAACCCGGCGCACGCATACACAAGCGCAAGTCGTTGCGTCAGCGTTCTTTGGGGCTATTTGCATGCCAATGTTATGGGAAATTAAATGTTTAATAACCTTTTTTGACCCCAAAGATTGATCAAACTTGGCGATCATGTCATTCATATGTATGTATGCCAGAGCACAAGTCTCTAGTATTTGATATATTGAGTTAAATTTAAGCAGGGCGTGGCACCCAAAATTTTAAGAAAACCGAAATTGCGTAAGGTTTACATAACACTAAATGCCCAATTTAAAGATTTAATGAAAGATGAATTAGAAGAATTTTATAGTTTAATTTAGATTTCGTTTCTAATCGATAAATAAAACGATAAGAGTTCTGAAACAAGCGAAAAAGCTCGATCTTTTTTTTAAACCATACAGGAAAACCCACATAAAAGTCATTTCAATTTCTAGCTCTTGTAGGTTCTGAGAACGACGCGTTCATACATACGGCAACGGGGAGACGGAGGGCGGGACGAACATGGCTATATCAACTTGGCTTGTCATCCTGATCAAGAAATATATACTTTTTGGGGCGCCACGCCTTCCCCCCTGTCACATACATTTCAAAAAACAACCGATTTCCCATTTTCAATGGGTTCAGGGTAAAAATAATAGTACAACTAACAATAAATTACACTGCAGCACGGCTACATGAGC
>CAUIUS010000424.1:0-58585 GCA_961210405.1 Drosophila mercatorum | reverse complement strand
TTCAAGCTTTCTTCGTTTCTTTTATACTAGATATGAATATGTATGTACGTTCATTACAAGCAAAACATGCACACACATACACAAGCGCAAGCACACCCAAGCGCAAGTCGGTGCGTCCTGTTGTTTGGCTGCTTTGCATTGCAATGCTATGGGAAATTAAATGTTTAATAACTTTTTCTAGACCAACGATTTTGACCAAACTTGCGGGCATGATCATTCATCCATATGTATGTATGTGCCAAAGCACAAGTCTGTAGTATTTGATATACGGGAGTTCCAAATTTGAGGCGAATGGGGCGTGGCACCAAAATTTAACAAAAACCGAAATTGCATAAGGCTTACATAACACTAAATGCAAAATTTGAAGACTCTAGCTAAAAAGATGAATTAGATAGAATTTTATAGCTAAACTTGGATTTTCGTTTTTAATCGATAACAATAAAACGATAACAGTTATCGAATTTCTGAAACAAACTCGATATGCGCGCCCTATACAGGGACCTAAAAAAAAGTTAAAGTCTCTAGCTATTGTAAGTTCTGAGATCGACGCGTTCATACATACGGACAGACGGACAGACAGACGGACACAGAAAAAAAGAGGAAAAACAAATAACAACAAAATTTTGTAATACCGATGTTTTTATTTAATTGATTCTTGTACCATAACTGACCTGTGTGTCATTCTAGTAAAACAA
Organism: Drosophila mercatorum; assembly: GCA_961210405.1. NCBI lineage: Eukaryota > Metazoa > Arthropoda > Insecta > Diptera > Drosophilidae > Drosophila > Drosophila mercatorum. Next base: position 57,890 of record CAUIUS010000424.1, on the reverse strand, counting down.
GCTAAAGAGAATGAAAAAGAACGATATTGTTTTTTTACCGTTACTGAATTCTATCCCTTTCCTTTATGTGAATCCGTCTCACAAAATCATGTGACCTTCTTGACGTTGTCAGTTTGGCTTTTTAGGGTTAAATCTGGCAATTTTTAAAAAAAAATTGGCAATTTTTTTTTCAAATGCAAAGACACAAATCAGATTTCCACTAGATGGCGCAATGTTTTGCGAATTATCAGCTACTTTTATTAAATCGAAACATGGATGCGCTATTGGCTCAAAATTTTAAAATTTGAATTGAACTCAATTTTTTGTGCTTGAACTATATGCTAACTTGGGTATTTTTAAAAACGCAGACAAGTCACCCCCTAGGGGGGCTGCTCGCCCAGAATTTTTCTTACTTGTTAATTTTATGTTTCATAAAATAAATTTAAGGCGGCGATAAATCTACCCCCTCACATTTAGTAGTAAGTATCTTTTTGTTAAAAAAAGTTAGCGATCTGTCGAAGGGCGAGTAGGTCAGTCTTTAGCGAGAAAGTGAGAAGGTGAGGGCGAACCAACGAGGGAGAAAAGTGTAGTGAATGAGACGTAAAGGAAGGGACACACGGAAAAAAGGTCTAAGAACCGTGAATTATATATGTAAGTGAAATAAAGTGAAAAAACCGAAATCTTTGTTTTTTTGGAAAACATATGTATAAGTGCTAACGAACGTTTGTGTTTTGTCCGTCAGAGCGTAAGACCAGCGGGCGTTGGGGCCCTTTCTGCCGCAGCCAACGTTGATGGCGCGGTGCAGCAATCCCCGTCTCGCTACTCCCCGGCGGAGCAGCTCCGCCAGCGGCCATGAGTTGCCGTTTTTCCCCGTCCCCTCCCCCTGTGCGTCCCAGCATCCTATAAATTGTCTTGTTTTTTAACCCTGCGCCAGGCTGATTTCGGCCCCAGCTAAAAAAACGTACCTTTACAATATATTTGTTAAAAATCAACTTTTAATGGTTTATACATTTTTTGGCAATTTTCACCACATTTTTAGAATTTTTTTAGCAACTTTTTTTCCCCCCATATCTAGAATTTTTTCGCGGGGGGAGATTCTGGCAGCCCTGCTTTCCTGCAGCCCAACAGATTTTTCTGTTCTGCGTAGTCTCGGCCTGACAATGCAACAGAGTGACATATAGAAAAACCCCCAGTATTGAGCGTTTTTATCCACGTGGGTATAGATAAAAGAAGAAGGAAGTGAAACGCATTAACATTGAAAACTCGAAGCAAAAAGGGTTTCCCAAATTATGTCGGGGGCCAAAAAAATGCAAGGCACGCGCTGCTGAAGAAATAATAGTGGAGTGGGATAAGAACAATTCTCTGGCTTTTATGATTTTCCACGCACGTCCCCCCCGAACTTCACTGACTTGTTTTTTATACTATTTCACGTAGTGATATAGTATATTTTTAAACAATGGGCTGCTGTCCTTTCCCTTCGTCCGTCTGTCCCTATGAGCGCAAACCATTTCCCCGCCATTGAAGCTAGAGACTTGAAATTTGAAATAATACCCTGTATACCCTCGTCTGATAAAGTGTCAAGATTTTTCCCCCCACGCCCCAGGGGGGTGGCAAATCGGAAAAAGCTTTTTTCCCGTATCTCAGAAACACTACTTCTAGAAGAGCTAGAGAGTTGAGATTTTAACTGAACAAAAATTTTTTCGACATCCCAAAAACAAAAAATTTTGGCGGGGGTATCTACGTTGGGGGGGTGGCAAATCCAAAATTTTCTTCTACAGTTTTAATGCTAGAACGCCCAAATTTGGCAATGGGTTACTGTTACGATTCTAAAAGGATCATTTTATAAGGGTTTACAGCCACGCCTACTAGGGCGTGGGAAAAGGAAAAGGGGAAAAATTTTGTGATTTTTCTAGTTTCGTTATATTTTTTTCACTATTGATGCTAGAGACTTGAGACTTTGTTTTATACTGGGGAACATCCCACAATCAAAAACTATGGCGGATATATCTACGCCTTCAGGGGCGTGGCAACTAATATCAGCTTGTATCTCCCCCAGTTTTAGTGCTAGAAGCTTCAAAAAATTTTTTGTTATTACTGGGGCCTCCCCATCGATTCCCCAAAAAATTTTTGACGCCCCAAAAGGGGGACATACGAAAAATAACCCCGTAATTTTTTTATTTTTCGAATGTTAGCATCCAAACTTAACATTATATTCCTGAACGCCCACTCTATGACATGCCAAAAAAATTTTTTTTCTGCGGCCACTGGGGCGTGGCAAATCAAAAAATGAAACATCTGCAGCTTCGAGCCCAAAAACGCGCCAAATAATGGGCTTTTGGGCCTTTGGGCCCCCGTCTTTTGATTTTTTTAAAATTTTATATATAATTTTTAAAAGAATATTTTTTAAACAAAAAAAACTAAAAAAAGAAAATAAACAAAAATATCAACATGACCGCACCGGGGTTCAGCCCACCCCTTACGCTCGCCAATGTTTTTAAAAATCACATGTTCAGAGTTGCCACCTCTTCATTTTAAAAATGCCATCTCTTTTTTTGGGGGTGTTTTTGCAAAGGGAAAGGTTCGATCCTAATTAAAACCCGTTCCACCTCCAAAAAATTTTTTTTAGTCTGCAGCAAATTTTTAGGGCGAAAGGGGGTTTTTTAAAAGGGTTTAAATTTTTTAAAACATATAATGTGATGGTTCCCCCGGGGGTTGCTGGGAAAAAATAGTACCGCTGTGGGTTTGGGCCCCCCGGGGCAGCAAAGTTTTTCGTTTAATTTTTTTGGGGGCCCCCCGCCCGCTCGGCGACAGGGGTTAGCTGCGCGTCCCCCCCCCTTAAAGGGTTTTTTTTCCCCCAAGCAGCGCATCGGTGATGCAATAGCATTCTCTTTTTAAAAAATTGAGTTTTTTATGAAATACCCTAAAGCCCCCAATACACACTCAATGTGTTTCTCATAAAAAATTTTTTACCCGCCTACACAGCGCCAACAACTTAAAAACTACTTATGCTTCGACAAAATTTTTTTATAACCCCCCGGGAAACCCCCCTTCCAGAGATCTTGGGAAGCAAGAATGCTGCACATCGCTCAGCCATAAATTTTTAAATATATTGATAGACAGCGGGGGAAAAATTTGATTTGGATTGATTGGAATCAAAAAATAATAAAAACAAGTAAGAACGTTGCTGTCGGACGAAACCCGGGACGGGGAAAAATACCATTTCACGTCCCAGCAGCACACAGGGGCATCTATCACATTTTTTTTTTTTAAAATTTAAAAAAACCCCCTTTTTTCCCCCGCCCAAATTAGCTGCAGACAAAATTTTTTTTTTGGGGAGGTCCAGACAGTTACAATTAGAAAAAACCCCCTTCCCTTTAGAAAAACACACGCACCTAAATCGAGAGAGATGGCATCCCCAAAAATGAGAAGGTGGAATCTGAACATGTGATTTAAGTAGCGAGCGTGGGGGGGGTTTTCAAACCCCGGTCGGTCATGTTGATATATTTTTATTTTTTCTTTATTTATTTTTTTTTGTATTAATAAATTTTTTTTTAAAACATATATATATAATTTAACAAATCAAAAGACAAGGTCAAAGGTCACAAAGTCATTATTTGGCGCGTTATTGGCCGGAAGCTGCAGATTTTTTCAGTTTTGATTTCCCCCCCCCAGTGGCCGTAGAAAAAAATTTTTTGGCATGAAATAGAGTGGGCGTTCAGGAAATAACTGTAAAGGGATTTTAAACCCCCAAAAATGCGAAAATTGGGGGGTATTTTTCGGGTCCCCCCCCTTTTTGGGGCGAAAAATTTTTTTGGGGAATCGATAGGGGGGCCCCCCATAACATAACAAAAAATTTTTTAAACTTCTGACAAAAAGGGGGGAGATAAGGATATTAGTTGCCACGCCCCCGAGGGCGTAGATATATCCGCCATAGTTTTTGATTGTGGGGATGTTAACCCGAGTATAAAACCCCTCAAGACTCTAGCATCAATAGTGCTCAAAATAAAAGAAACTAGTAAAATCACTATATTTTCAGATCGATTTCCCACCCCCTAGGGGGCGTGGCCATTTTTTGGGTGATCCGTGGGGGATCATAATATAACCCACTTTAAAATTTCGTTCTAGTTTTAAAACTGTAGAAGATACAGTTTCACCCGATTTGCCACCCCCCCCAATGGGCGTGATATATCCGCCATAGCTTTTTGATTTTGGGATGTCGACGGTGTTCAGTTTAAAAACCCAAATTTTGCCCTTCTAGAAGTAGTGGGTTTTGAGATACAGGAAAATGCATTTTCCGATTTGCCACCCCCCAGTGGGCGTAGGGGGGAAAAACTTGACACTTTATCAGACGGGGGTTTAACGAGTATATATTTAAAAATTTTAAGTTCTAGCTTCAATAGCGTGGAAATGGTTTGCGTTCATACGGGGCAGACGGACAGACGGACAGACGGAGGGGGGGACAGACGGACGACGGACGGACAGCATGACGGACATTGCAAAAACCAATACTATATACATGAAATATAAAAAAAAGTGTATTATATACAAAAACAAAGACGTGTTCGTCTATTAACGAAACTCAAAAAAAAACAAGCTGTCGAAAACAGAAAACGGTTAAAAAAGAATAACAAAACTAGTCAAACTTTCATTTCCCCCCTTTGGGGGAAACTCTTCAAAATTTGGGGGAAATTTGGGGGCATTTACATTCTACTTATAGATAGATAACAGTGTCAAAATTCATCAATTTTCATACAACGATTGACGTTTCTCCCGTTAACCCTTTTAAAACCCCTTTGCATAACGTTAACCTAACCTTTTACCAAGCGTGCCAGATGCCCACAACGCTGAAAATCAGGAGCCATTTGTATCCCCCTGAACCCTTGAAAATAGGAAAAAGGGTATAATGGTTTTTTTTGGGAAAAATTTTTGTATTTTTAACAAGCGAAGGGGGCGGGAAAACCCCCAAAAAATATATGTGTTCTTGATCGGGAGAGAAGCCGAGTCGATGCAAAATTTAAAACCCTAGCTAAAAAGATTAATTGATAGAATTTTATAACTAAATAGAGATATCGGGTCTTAATCGATAACTTTAAAAAAGATGTCCTCTATCGATTATTTTAAAAAAAATGATTTTTTTTTTCTATACACGAACCTCCAAAAATGAAAGTTCTAGCTCTTATACATTCTGGGGATCGACTCGTTCAAACATACGGACAGATGATCAGACAGAAGGGAAATCGACTCGGCTTGTCCCCCTGATCAAAAATATATATACTTTATGGGGTCTCTCACGCCTTTTTTGGCTGTTACTACATTTTAAATGGGTTCAGAGTAAAAAAATGTCAGAAAACAAAAATTTTTTTTTTAAATTTTTTTATATTTTGTTTTTTTTCCCAAATTTTTTTTAAGATTTTTAATAAAATTTTTTATCAGGGGCCCCCTTCCCCCGATCGTATGTCGCCATTGATCCTGGGGACCTACCAAAAAATTTAAAATTTTTCCATATTAGTTTATTTGGAATTTAGCTTTTTTAAAAAAAAAATATTTTAAAAAAAAAATTGAAGCTTATACTTGATATCTAACTTATTTAAAATTTCTGTAGCTTTTTTTTCGAAAAAAATTTTTGAACAAAATAATTTTGTTTTTTTTTTTATTGTAATTTTTTGGTCATTTTTAAAACATATAAATAGAACCCGCCAAAACCATCCACATATTCACCAAATGTCCCACTACGTCCCCCCTTTTAAACCCCCCAAATTTTTCCACAACAATTGCCCTTTGTTTTTAAAACCCCCCCCCAGAAAATACCCAAAAATTTAATCTTTTTCCCCTAAAAAATAGCAAAATAAACAATTTAAATAAAAAAAAAAGAAAAGCAAAAGGGCCCCTTAAAGTGCTTTATTGCTGTTAGATGTATTTTTAATTATAGTAACCTTTAAATAAAAAAAAAAGGGGAAAAAAAATCACATTTGTTGTTCGTATTTTGATAATTTTTGAAAATTTTATTTCACACTGCAATTTTGCATGTTATTAAAACAAAAAAAATAAAAAGTGTCATATAAGCAACATCTCCGCGCTTTGTGATTAGTTTAAAAAGGGGGTTTAAGGAGTGGCTACGCAACGTGCCAACTGCCCTCCAAAAGGGTACTGTGCTTTTGCAAGGAAATTATTGGCGAAAAAAAAAAGGAACAAAGAGTATCGGTCAAAGTTTTGGCTTACATATGTATGAAATACATATGTATGTATGTATGTATGTTTTAAAAGATGTTGGCCAAAAAAAAATGAGCAACTGGCATTATTTGCTCGCACATACTGTCACAGCCATTGTCAAAGGGGGGGGTTTTTAGAAAAATTTTCAGTCAAATAAATATTTAAAAAAAATTTTTCCAAAAAATTTTGAACCAAAAAAGGTAAGGTTAGTTTTTGAATGATATTGTTATTAATAAACATATACACTAAGTGGCAAATGCCGCCACATTTAGTATGGTTTGTATAGTTTTTTTGGCATTCTTAAGGGGGGAAATAGGTAGATTAGTAGGCACAATGGAGCGCAGAGGCGGCGAGAGAGTCAGGGGGATTTTTTTCGAAAAAAAAAAGTGAGAGAGAGAGAGAGAAATTTTTACAACTAAGAGACGGGAAAAAAAATTAGAACGTAACCGCCCGGGGAAATACTGTTTCACCCCCCAAGCACATGTTGTGAGTTTTTAGCTCAGAATTTGTAGTTTTTTCAGTATTGATTTGCCACGCCCTTTTTCAGTAGCCGTAGACACATAATTTTTGGCATGTTCACAGATATAACTCTAAATTTGATCACAAAAAAAAATGGGAAAATACAATGTATATTTTTGTAAGTCCCCCCCCTTTTGAGCATAAAAATTTTTGGGAATCAATAGATGGCCATAAAATTTAAAAGACCCAATTTTAAACCCTTCAGCTTTAAAACGAGGGGAATATAACTGATATTAGTTGTCACCCCCCGTTGCAGATACCCCCCCCCTTTTCGATTGTGGATGTTAACACAAGTATATATACCAAGTTTCAAGTCTCTAGCATTCAAATCTAAAAAAATAACGGGGGCGAAAAACCCCCCCACTTAATCCGATTTCCCTGCCCCGGGCGTAGATATACCCGCCATGGGGTTTTTATCTCGACATGTCGACGTGAGTGTTCAATCCAAATCCAACTCTACCCCTTTTTGATGGGGGGTTTCTGAGATACAGGAAAATGCATGGGGAAAGGTTTTTGGGTTTCCCACAGACGACAGGGGAGGGTTTTACCTGATCAAGAATATATATTTATAGGGCTCCCAAAAAAAATTATCCCTTTTTCCCATTTTCAAGGGGGTTTAGTTCCATTTCCCCGTTATAAAAAAATTCCCAAATCTGACAATATAAGAGTTTTAAAAATTTTTTTTGTTCTAACCCTTTTTTTTGCGGTTATTGCTCAAGCAATCCTCTGACGGCTTTCTTAAAAAACAGTTAATACTTTTTTTTTCCAAAAGGGTTTTAAAATTTAAAAAGTATTATTCTTTTCCCCTCAAAACCACATCATTGTATATACCATTTTTCCAATTATGAATAATCTATTAACAGATGAGCAGCATTGTTAGCTTCCCCCAGATTTGAAGGTGGTTCCGATGGATTAAATCTTTTTTGGGGTTTTGAGAACTATATCCTCCCTTTTTTTAAAAATTAAAAAAAGCGTTTTATTTTCCCAAAAACAGGTGTGCCCCGCGATCTATTGATATCCCCTTTAATGTGTATTCTTAAATTTTTATATATTGGGGATAAATTGGCATATTGTCCTCTCAGTTCATTCCATTATCTACTTAGTTTTTGATTTTTAAAGAAATAAAATGATGGATTGACAACCCTTTTCCCCAAAAATAAAATTCACCCAAAAGCTTTATTTTGGGGTTTGGGTTTTGGGGCCCTTGCTGGGTGTCAGTTTGGTCCGCTAAATTTCAGCTGGGATAACAGAGCAGAATGGAAAACTGTGACGTCAAAGACGTCTGTAAATTAACACCCAAAAATGGAACTGTTTTTTCATAACAGTGGGGGGATGGGGTACAATTTTGTACATATGGGGCACCCCCCTGGGCACATTGATATAAACTGATTCTACAGAACAAGTCTGGTTAAAACCCTTTTAAAAAAGTAAAAATAAAATATTAATGAAAATAATCAAAACATAAAAAAAATAAGGGTTTCCAATCTTCCTCCTAGTTCACCTAAATTTCCAATATTTAAGTCTGAAGTTATCTTTTTTACTTTTAAAAAAAAACCATAGGCACTGCTAAAAGACCTCTGTTTAAAGACACCATGGGGGATATGGTTTTTTAAATTGAAGTCTCGAGAAAGATATAACATGCCGGATCCACCATCAGAAATCTGGGCATAAGCTTTAAAAATGCTGCTCATCGTCAAAAATCAGGGTTATTAATAGATTAACAGAAAGTGGTATATATAATGATGTGGATTGATGGGAAGTTTAAAATTTTAAAAACCCTTTTGGGAAAAAAGTATTAAGCTGTTCAAGACGAAAGTGAAAGGGGCCCCGGATTACCTGAGCAAAAGCGAAAAAAAGGTTTTGATCTTGTGTGCTGGCTAAAAGATAGATAACAGTGTCAAACCTGTTTCCCTTCAAAGTTCAGCCCCCAGCGAATTTGGGATAGAGGACGTTTCACTGTTTTTTTAAAACAGACCGCTTTACGCAACCTAACAACTCAATCGTGATCGGCCCCTCTGATGTTACTTTTTCGAAAACCCCCCAAACCCCTTTAACATCGCCCATTTTGAGATAACATAGTATCAATTTTGCATTTATTGCGTATGGTTTGTGGGATAGAAGGAAAAACGATTGTCAGCAATATTTTGAATATATTAAAAAAAAAGTAATTTTAAAAATAAATTATTTATACAAATTTGTGATTTGTTAAAACATAAAAAAAAAGGCTTTTAAAAATTAAAATGATGCGCAGGGGTAGGTGGTAAAGGGGGCCCCCTAAAAAAAAGTAACAGAAGAATGCGCGAGTGTGAGTGCTTAAAAATTTAGTATGAGTAAATAAACATACATATGTGTATGCATATTTGCTTGGCGATTGATCCCCCAAAACCAGGGGTTCATGTCGGGCTTTTTTTTTTTTGGACAAATTGAATATTTTTTATGATAATGCAATATGAATGTCTCATTTAAACTTATTTAATGTTTTTTAAAATGTGTGCAAATATATAAAATTTTTTTTAAAATTTAATTTTTTTAAAAAAAAATTTTTAAAAAACCCCCCGGACTGAAATGCTTACCAATAATAGTTTATTTTTTTGACACTATGTTAAAAATATTTGTCACGCCCTCACCGGGGGATTCAGCCACCGAGAAAAACAATATGGCTGCCACTGCCACTTGTTGGCTGTTTGAACACATTAAATATGGGGCCCAAAAATTTTTTTTTTTCATTTTAATTAATATATATATATATATATATATATATATATATATATATATATATATATATATATATATAAAAATATTAATATCCATACTGTCTAAAGATATATATTTATATTTATAAGAATGTATACTAACGCCCATAACAAACCGATGTAAAACTTTCATTCATTTGACTTCTGTAAATATTTTTTCCCAAGTTATAAAAACACATCTTTTATTTTTTTTCTGGTATATTAGAAAAAAGCCAAAAAAAAAAAAATTTTTAAAAAGTTTTAAATTTAAAAGGTTTAAAAAATAAAATATATATATATAAATTTTAAATTTCTAATAATATTTTCTGTTTTTGGGGGTTTTTTCAGGAGTCAAGTTGTTGTTGGATATCATATGCAAAATTTATATTTATGTGTATTTTTTTAAAAAAAATTTTTTAAAACCCAACCATTTTCCGTTCGAATATTAATTTCGTTTCAAATGAGCTGAGTTTAATGATTCAGAAAAATTTTTTAAAGCACTATTGGCAACTAGGTAATAAAAAACACTCTTTCCCCTTTTGAGAAAAATATAAACATACGCTGCAATATTTGAAAATTTCAATTTGGGCATTTTTTGGATGATCCACTAATTAAAAAAGGTGGGGTTTTAAATTTGGGCCAACTAAATATTGAATTTGAAAGAAGAATATATAGGTTCGTTGAAAAAAACGTTAAAAATTTTAATTTCCCCAAAAAACGTTATTGTTGTGTTATAAAATACATTTTTTAATATAAAAAGGTTTATTTTTACCTTTTTTTTAAAAACCATACGTATTCAACCAAAAAAAAACCGAAAAATTTAAAAAAGTGTTTTTTTTGGGGTAATTTAATTTGTGTAAATTTAAAAAAAAGGGCAAACAGTGGTCATTTTGTTTGTTAGTTGATATCGTGGTTTTGGGGGGCACTTGTTAGGCATGATTTATTTGATTGCGACGTTTCCCCATGCCCATTTACCACAACAAAAAAGACTACCTTACTATAACTATGGAAATATCTTTTTTTGTACTTTCAGTTTTAGCAGCGGTGTTGGTTTTTTTTTTTTTGGATGCGGGTTATAAAATTTATTTTTTAAATTTTGGGGGAAAAGAGCGCTCAGACCCCAAATTTGTTCATTAAAAATGAAATGATTGATGAAATGGGATTACATATTCAAATTTTTTTAACTTTTTCCCCCACAGAAAATTAAATAATAATTTTTTTGCAAATATGACTATTAATTTTGAAGGTTGATTGTTTTTTGGGATCGACGATCATGATTACGATGAGGCCCCAAAATCTACCAGATGAATCGAGTAATAAATTTTCAGTCAACATCTCAGCAAACAAAAAAATTTGCGATAATCCGGGGAAAGCACTATTCCCGGGGGTTGGAGCTCAACTGGGGAATCGCCACCAGAACTTCCACCGCCAAAGAAAAAAACTGTAAAAATTGAGGAACAAACAAAAAAGAAGTCCAAAAAAACAAAAATTTTTAAATTTCCCCCCTTTTTGGGCCCAATTTACCAACCCCAAAAAAATAGGGGTTTTAAAAAAAACCAAAGAAAATTTTTTTCCCAGACACCTCAATTAAAACCGGGAAATTGTCAAACGAATTAAAAAAATGAGGAAAATAAGGGCGGAAAAAACCAAAGGGGGGCAAAGGGGCGTCAAATTTCCCCCGGGGTTTTTGGGTCCATCTTTTAAAATTTTACGGGCCCCCCAAACCACAGCAATCAAAAGAAATTTAAAAAAATTTTTCAACGATCAGGGGACAATTTTGGGGAAACAGCCAAGACACCCCCCGTCCATCGGGTTTGCGTTCCCAGGCAAAATTTTTTAAAAAATCAGCAGAAACCCCCAAATCCGAACACAGCATCCCCAAAAAAAATTTCGTTTTTAAAATTTGACTGTGCAAAAAAATAAAAAATGGCTAGGGAAAAAAAAAATTTTAAAAAAAACCAGATTTCTATGGTATATTAATATTATTTAAATGTTTAGGTTTCCGGCGACAATCCAGTCTTTGAAAAAGAAAAAAACCCCGGGGGGGTTGCGCAACGCGGGGTTTAGTGGGCCGGAGATATTTTTTAAAGGCATGTAGTCGTTCAATTTAAAATTTACAAATTGAAAAAATTTAGAAATTTTTCTTCAAATTTTTTTTTAGGTAAATGGACAAGAAGTGGGCAAGAGAAACCCCCTACGTTTTTGGGCTATATCAAAGGTTTGTTTATAATTTAATTTTTTTTTTAGGGGCTGACTAACAAAAAACCCTTCGTAAGATGTGGATTTTTTCAAGTTGGAGGATATTCTTTAAGATTCTTTTTTTTAAAAACCCTTTCCCTTTCCCCACCTCGTTTTTTTTGGGATTGGCCCCTGGGACAATGTTATATTAATATAATTTTTTTTAAATTTTTAAAATATGACGACTACCTACTTTTTTTTGGGGGTTTGGGCATTTTAGGTTTATTACCCGACCAGCCAGTTTTTTTCCCCTGATTGTGCACTTGGGACAGTTGCTTTTTTTTATAAAAAAGGTTACCCCTTTTTTTCTTGTTGATCTTGTTTTTTGGGGATCATAATTTTTTTTGACATGACCTTTTCAAAATTGTTGAAAATGGGGTTTGGGGGTACTTTTTTAGGATAAAATTTTTTTTTGGGGGCATTTACCCCCCAAAATTTTTTGGGGGTTTAATAGTCTGCACTAGTGACCTTCGTCAATTGAATTTTTTCCAGTTTTTTTTTTTCTAATGCTTTCTTTTTCACTTTCTTTTTTTTTATCGTTTTCTGAGCCACTTACAATATTTTTGAACCCCGGGGAACCGTTCTAAGACGGCATATACATACGTAGGAAAGATATTTAGAAGCCCCCCCAAAATTTTTTCTTGTTTGATTATAATAGTAAACACCCAGAAATGTTTTTTTTTTGAGGTGGTAGCGGTGGTATGTGGTTTTAGGTAATAAAAGTATGTTTGGCATATGGCCCAAAACCACCGATTGTTATAAAAAACCCCTTTGCTTTGGACGAATCCCAAATCCCAAGCTTTTTTGTGGCCACAATTACAGCCCCCGTTCCTGTGCGCAACGCAAGGTCTAAAATCTTTTTTATGATCAATTTTTTTTTTTTTTAATTCAAAATAACCCCCCCCAAATTAAATGTATTGATTTGAATTTTGACAGAATACATTTTCCCCCCCGAAAAACAAACTCATTTGCCGCGGTAATGTCGTCTTTGTTTTTTGGGATCATGGTGATTCGGTATAATGTTGACCGATGCGACAGGGTTTTTTAAAAAAAAATGTTTTCCCCAAATTGATTTGAGAGGAATTTTTTGTCAGTATTTTTTTTGTATGCAGGGAAAAAATTTAGTTGACCAGTCTTTTTTGATAACAAAAAATATAGGCTTTTTAATAGCGTTTTTAATGTCGTTGAGCAACAAAACACTTATCATAAAGGAATAGTGCCTTTTTTTTAAAAAAATCTGTCGAACTTTTTAAATTTTTTTTGGTCTTCCAGTTATATGCTCACTAATTTATATGCCACTTCCGGTTCCGCCCAAACCCCAAATTTTTTGAATAAAGCAAAACGCCTGTGGGAAATCCCAATCGTCTTAGAAATTTATATGTCATGATGGTTATGTATTTGTTTTTAAATTTTTTTTAAATTTTTTTGATGTATATGGAGAAAAAATAATTTGTAACTTAAAAAACTTGCTAGTCAGAGGATCGCCTACTGCCTTGAATTTCTGTTGAATAACTTATTGATAAAATTTAATTACATCATCTGTGCGGGGAATATTTTGGGAAATCTGTGTACAACCCGAAATCCTTCTTTCATAAACATTCCAGGCTTGGAAGGTTTTAGCCATAACATCGTGTGGTCCTTGCCCCTTTTACAGTACTTGGAGCGGGTTTTTTTCTTAAATCATCTACGTAAGGTTTTAATTGACATTTAATATCCTCGAATATTGTAGCTGTTTTATCAGGATTACCCCCAAAAACCCATTTCTTTAGTAAACCGACCGTACCAGCAACAAGAGCCAATTTTATGATCATCATCATAACTAATAACTGTACATTTCAAACTACTTTCAATACAAAAAAAAATTCCCAAAAATTTTTAAAATTTTTTCCCCAAAAAATATAAGACTTTTGCCTCAGAATTTGTTTTTATTTCACTTTTAAAAAAACCCAAAATATTATAGCATGGCTTGCTATGCGTTTTAATTTTTAAAATTTTTTTTTAATACACTAAAAAATTAATCTTTTTCAAAATTTTCCATCCCTTTAACGGATGATTTATATAACACCTGTCAACTGTTCTTTTTTTTTCCCGCCCATTGAAAAGGGGAAAAAAGGGGGATAATGTTGTATTAAAAAAGTATGTAACAGTTAGGGAGGCGACGCCCCCCCAAGGGTTTTATTTTTTGTTCGGGGGGACAACCCCATATTTATCCCTTCCATATGTATGGGGGGGGGGATTTTAGAACATAAAAGAGCTAGAGACTTTAATTTTTTTTTGTAGGTCCCTGTATAGGGGCCATATCGAATTTTTTGAAAATCAAAAATTTTTTTTGATTTTTTTTCCCCATTAAAAACAAAAACCCAAATTAGTTACAAAATTCTATCTAATTCATCTTTATAGCAAAGATTCTGAACTTAATGTTATTAGAGCCTTAAAAAAATTTGGGGGTTTTTTAAGTTATGGTTCCCCCCCCTTTTCGCCTAAAATTTTTAAAATACAAAAATACTAGATACTTGTGCTTTGGGCCCTTACATACATATGAAGGGACAAGTTTGATCGAATTGATCAAAAATTCTGATCGGGGGAGACAACCGAGTTGATATAGCCATGTCCGTATGTATGAACATGTCGATCTCAGAACCTATAAGACCCTTTTTAAATTTTAAAGAGGTTCCTTATAGCTCGAACAGATCGGTTTGTTTAAAAATCGATAACTGTCTTAATTTCTTTTTATTTTTTAAAAAAACGAAATCGATACTAGTTATGGATTCTATATTCACCTTTATAGCAAACCAAAATTTTTTTTTTTTGGGGTTTTATACCCTTTTATACAATTTCCTCAAATTTGCAAATCTAAAATGACTTTTACGCCCGCAAGTTTGATCATAAACGTTCGTCTACAAAAAAGATTTTAAAAAAATTTTAATTTCCCAAATTTGGCATGAAATAGAAAAAAAAAAAAAAAAAAAAAAAGGACTTGCGTTTGTGGGGCGTCCCACGTGTGTGTATGTTTTTTTTTAATGAATATACATATATATATATGTATAAAAAAAAAACGGAGAATACACGAAATGGGTTCTTCGCGGTTTTTTGGGGAATACCTAGTCGAGCGGTCTGACTATAGTTTTCTTCTTTTTTTAATTTGTTTTTGTGTTTGAACAATTAATTTTATGGGGTTGACGCAAATAAAATGGTTGTTCTCCAGTCTAAGAAGGTGTTAGGGTTTTGGGGAAGTTAATATATTATTTTAATTTTTTTTAAAATTTTTTTTGTAATGTTTAAACCCCCAAAATTTTTTTTAAAAAGTTTACAATCGTTGAACTGGCTGTAAAGCGCAGCCAAAAGTCTTTCCCATTCTGTGGGTATTGTCCCAACAACCCAATACTATCAGGACGCGATGGGCCCCCCCTAAAACAGGTCCACAGCCTGTTGACGTAAAAATTGGGTATTCGTCCTTTTGAACCGTAAAAAATGTAAATATTTTGAGCATAAACAAAGGGGAAAGGGAAACATACAAGATTCAAACTTTACAAAAGATGTTAGATCAAAAAAAGTTAAATTTGGAGCGCCTGAAAGGTGAAACAAATAACCCCACCAAACTGGGGGAAGAAATATGAAACCCCGGAACAACTACGTCAAGGGGGGCAGAGGAAAGGGGAAATGGGAAATTACAGTTTTTAAAGTTTTACTTATTCGAATTAGTGTACATATATGCATAATTAGTCTTTTTATATAGTTACATATTTTTTTATGTCGATCGTCTCACATATAAAAATGTAAAAAATTTTTTCTTACAAAAAATTATCTAATTTTTTATTGACGTTCACAACCCAAAAAAAAATAAATTTATATTATTATTTTTTAAATTTTTTTTAAAGGGAAGGGCCCCTACCTTTTTACAAATTTTTTTATTTTTATTTTTTCTCAACCAAAAAAGTATAAAATTTAATAGTTTTTAAAAAAAAGTTTTTGAAAAATATAAAATGTTGTTTTTATTGGAAAAAAAAAAACAATTTTTTAAAAAAAAATCAAACAAATAAAAATAACATTGAAACATGTATGTTTGTATGTTTGTCACATAATATAATAGTACATTTTTAAGAAAACGGAATGTATTTTTACATTATTAAAACATTTATTTTTTTGCCGAACATTTAGAAAATTTTTAAAAAAAATTCTATCAAATTAAAATCATTAACTTCAGGATACGCCAACAATTAAGGTCAAGCCGCAGCAGGCGAAAAATCCTGATTCACTAATGCACAACCAATTAAATTTTCTGCCCCACCTCTCATCACAAGCAGCAACACAATCTTCACAACAATAATTATAACCAGCAACGGTTAGCACACAACCATCGCCAACAACTCAACATAATTCACCCGCTTTTTTTCGCTACTGCCACGTTCACTTTTTTCCCCCTTTTACGGGGGGCGAAAAAAAAAAAATTTACAAAGTTTTGGGTATCAACACTAAACAATACAACGGATAATTTTTTCCCCGCCCCATGCTCATGAAGTTTTTTGGCCAATGTCGCAATCACTTTTTTCATCATATCAAAGTAAATATCCCAAAATCCTCAACAAAATACTCAGCGAAATTTGAACAGCAACGATTTAAAGAAACTTTGAAATAAAATTCGGGATAAAAAAAGGGAAAAAATTTTTACAATATCTAAGATTTTTTTAGGAAGATATACCACCCCCCCCCCCAAAAAGAAATCCAACGAAGATTACCGGGGGTAATCCCAAGCAGTATTCACCAGTTTCTCCCTATTTCGATTTGGATCGTGCTGGCAGTCCCAACGCTGTTCACCAAAGCCCGGCAAATAATAAGGGTGGCAGTGGTGTTGTATTGAACAAAAAAAATAGTATCAAGACAAGCGATCTAAGATTAAGGCTAAAAACTTTATGGGGGCCCAAAAAAAGACTACACTTTTTTTACAAATGAAACTATAGTAGGCCGATGACACAGAAGATGGGGTAATAGTGTAAAGATTGAAGTTGACTGTTGTCCGCCCCCAAACCCCTCCACGCCACCGTTTGCTGTCAGAAGAGAAAGTCGGCAGCGTCAAACCTTAATAGTGTGCCCAAAACCCAAAATTTTTTTAAGTACTGGTTAAATTCCCCATTGGTGCCCCTGACGGGCGGCGACAATATAAAGGCTCCTTTTCCACATCGCAACGCCCGAACATTTTAAAAAAAATTGCAACAAAGCCAACAACCCCCCCTCAGCTCTATGTCAGTAAGTAATTAGATCATTTATAAATAATATAATTGTATATCTTTATATTTTGTATATTATTTTTTCCTACCTGTATATCTATTTTAGATCAAATTTGTCGGACTACTATCATCTCTTTGATAAATACCTACCCAAAATACATTATTTTGCTTAACCATTTTCAACGTTTATATTTTTAAAAGTTGTGTCGTTCACATTTTTAACATTGACATAAGTGATTTTTAAAAAAAACACTATCATATAATGGTACAAATATTTTTCAACAAAATTTTTTAAAAAAAATAATTACAAAGGAAACCTGGCGATTGGCTTTATAAATATAAATATGTTATTTTTCGTCTTTATGCTTATTCACGAATATAAAGAGTACTATGCGTTTGTCCGTTTGCTATTCATTTTATCGCTTTTTAAGCAATTTAAAATATGGGTGTTAATAATTCAGAAACAATATCAATTGTCAGTCAATTCTGTTTGTATACCATCAACCCATTGAAAATGGTAAATCGGGGTACAAAGGTTTTTAAAATTAGCAATAGGCAGAAAGAGGCGTGACAATTTAGTTTGATGTATATTTTACACAATTTTTATATTTGTTATTTTTTTGTATACAGTGGTTCACAGCTTATTTCAACCAGCTCCTTTAAAAAATGTTATCGAAAATCATTTAATTAATTATATCTCCCAGTCTTTAGAGCCGGAGTCACCAAATTTATTTTGTTAACTTTATATCTACTTTATGAAATTTTGATTTTTGTTTAATTTTGGATACCGGCTACGAAACACAAACGTTTAAATTGAAGGAGTTTAACAAAGCCAATATGGGAATAAGTTTGATTTTTAACCCTGAACCCATTGAAAATGGGAATTCAGGGTATAATGTATTTGTTGAAAGGCGGTATGTAACAGGCAGAAGGAGGCGGCAGACCCCCCCCCATAAAGTATATATATTTTGATCAGGATGACAAGCCGAGTCGATTTAGCCCTGTCCGTCTGTCTGTCTGTCCGTCTGTCTGTCTGTCCGTCTGTCCGTATTAGAACGCGTCGATCTCAGAACTACAATAGCTAGAGACTTCAATTTTTTTGTAGGTCCCGTAAAGGGCGCGCATATCGAGTTTGTTACAGAAATTCGATAACTGTTATCGTTTTATTGTTATCGTTTAAAAAACGAAAATCTAAATTCGCCAAAACTATCTAATTCATCTTTCTAGCTAGAGTCTTCAAATTTTGTTTAGTTTTGTAAGCCTTATGCAATTTCGGGTTTTGTTAATTTTGGGTGCCACCCCCCTTTTCGCCTCAAATTTGTAACTCCCGTATATCAAATACTAGAGACGTTTTAAAATAATATATACATGATCACGCCCAACAAGTTTGATCAAAATCGTTCGTCTAGAAAAAAAAAATTTAATTTCCCCCTAGCATTGCCATGCAAAGCAGCCAAACAACAGCGACGCACCGACTTGCGCTTGTGTGGCGTGCGCCTGTGTATGTGTGTGTATATGTTTTGCTTGTAATGAACGTACATATGCATGTGCATATAAAAGAAATTAAGAATGCTTGAATAGCGGTTCTTCGCAGGGTTCAGGGTTCCTAGTCGAGCGGCCCCAGAGTTTTCATTGTTATATTTTTCACGAAGTGTAAAAGTATATTGATTTGTGCAATGTCCGTCATGCTGTCCGTCCTGTATCAATCTGTCCATCTGTCCGTATGAACGCAAACCATTTCACGCTATTGAAGTAAAGACTTTGGAACACTACCGACATCCCAAGATCAAAAAGATATGGCGGATATATCTACGCTCATTGGGGGCGTGAAAGTCAAACTGTATCTTCTACAGTTTTAAAGTAGAATGCCCAAATTTGGCACGTGGGTTACTGTTACGATACTAAAAAGATCGCTCAAAATATGGCCACGCCTACTAGGGCGTGGCAAATCGGATCTGCATATTTAGTGATTTTACAAATTCTGTTATATTTGAGCATATTGATGCTAGAGACATGAGACTTTGGGATTTATACTGGGAAACATCCCACAATCGAAAAAACTATGGCGGATATATCTACGCCCACAGGGGCGTGGCAATTATTAACTTATATCTCCCCCAGTTTTAATGCTAGAAGGTACAAAATTGGGTGCTAAGTTACTAGGGCATCCTCACCGATTCCCCAAAATTATTGTTACGCCAAAAGGGGCGGACTTACAGAAAATACCCTGTAATTTTTGCATGTTGAATAAAAGCATCCAAACTTTACAGTTATATTCTATGAACATGCCAAAATTATTTGTCTGCGGCCATTGGGGGCGTGGCAAATCAAAGCTGAAAAATCGGTAGCTTCTGAGCCAATAACACGCCTTATAATGACTTTGTGAGCTTTGACCTTCTTTTGATTTGCCAAATTTTATATATGTATTAAAAATATTTTATTTTGTGTTGAAAAAAATAACTTAGTAAAGCAAAAATAACAAAAATATCAAGGTGACCGCACCGGGTTCGAGCCCACCTCTACGCTCGCCAACGAACTTCTATCTCATTGTCAGAGTAGCCCCCTTTTCCCCATTACGAGAGATGCCACCCTCCAATTTAGGTGCGTGTTCTTTCAAGGAAAGGGGTTCAAGCTTCGATCCAAATTGAAACGTTCCATCTAATAAAATTTTTTAATCGGCAGCTAATTTGAGCGGCGACAGTGGGGATTTAAAGTTAATTTTGAAAAATATATTATGTTATAGATGCCCTGGGGTAGATGCTGGAGTGAAAGTTTTTTTGCAGTCGGTTGGTCCGACTGTAACATTCTTACTGTTATACCCTGAACCCATTGAAAATGCAAAAAAGGGTTTTAACTTTTTTTTTTGTTTTTGAGAAAATGTATAAAAAAGGCTGAAAGAGGCGTTGCAGATTCCAACAATTATATATATTCTAGATCAGGGAGGGGGCCGAGTCGACTTAGCCCTGTCCGTATGTAGTGTTATTTGAGCATTCTGCAATTTCGGTTTTTAAATTTTGGATTCCACACCCCTTCGCCTCAAAAACACGGATTTGATCAAAATCGTTCGTTTAGAAAAAAGATAAACATTGAATATCTCATATTATCGGCGCCTTGCAGACTGATGTCACCGCTGAGTTGCTGAATCAATTCTCAGTTAGCAGACTGTGTGCTTGTGCGCGTCTGTGTGTGTGTTGCTTGCTCATACATATAAAAGTAACGGCCGGATGCTTACATTAAAAAAGTGAAAATTACAGGGTGTTTTTAATCACGGCCCTTTTGGGGCGTAACAATTTTTTGGGGAATCGATAGAGGAGGCCCTCAAGTAACTTAGCATCCAATTTTTAGGTTTCTAGCACTAAAACATACAGGGGAGATATAAGCTCATATTAGTTGCGACGACCCTTCTGGGCGTAGATATGTCCGGCGTAACTTTTCGATTTTATGATGTTAACCGGAGTATATACATATATCAAGTCTCAAGTCTCTAGCATCAATAGTTAAGAACTATAACAGAATTAGTAAAATCACCATCTATTCAGTGACCGTATAATTTGTTGGGCGACCTTTATAGGATCAACAGTAACCCACGTGCCAAATTTGGGCGTTCTAGCTTTAAAGCTGTAGAAGACAGTTCGACCCGATTTGCCACGCCCCAATGGGCGTAGATATTATTATTTATTTATTTATTAAATATAATTGAGAAAAACTAGTGTCAGCTTAAATACAAACTAAACAAATTTGTTTATAGCTTAAATAAACATCAATATTTCAAAATATCACCAACCCATTGGGGTATTTAATTTACCGGCCGGCTATGCCCCAATTTACAGCCTTATATGGTCTGTGACATTATTGAATGAAAGAAATTGATGAGAGAAGCAATAGAGGAGAATTATAGATAAAATTTAATTATTTATAATTTTTATATTTACCATCATGATTAAGCACTTTGAGGATAAGGAATAATCTATCTATCTACAATCAAATTATGTAGAGAAGCAATCCCAAGGATTGTTCTATGATTTATTAATGAAGGAAGAGCAAAAGAAGAAGACCACTATGATAAGAAGGTCAACGCAGATTAGGGTCCCAGTTTAGATTTCTTAGAGCAAAGCGAAGAAACTGTTTTTGGATCGATTTAATCTTAATACACTCTATGCGTGGAGACCATATAATTGAACAGTATTCTAAAATAGATCGTACTACGAAATACAAAGGAATTTGGTTACAAAGGATCAATGATCTCTTTTGCCCAACGTTTAATGAAACCAAGAACTCTTTTGGCATCATTTATAATGGTTAAGACATGAGTATTGAAACGAAGTTTTGAATCGAAAAGCACTCAAAGATCTTTGATTGAAAAAATGTATTGCAAAGAATCGCTATTAATTGAAAATTAGCAATATATGGAGTAGTACGACAGAAGATCATTGTCATACATTTAGAACAATTTAAACGCAACCTATTGGCCAAGCACCAAGGAAGGAATTAAGATCATCTTGTAAGCATTGATGATTGATTGTACTAGAATAATTAAGGCAAAGCTTTACATAATCAGCATACGTGAAGATCTTTGAAAAAGAAATACAACTGGGAAGGTCGTTGATAAAAGAGTAAAAAGTAAAGGACCGAGATGACTACCCTGAGGTAACCTGAAAGAACGAAGATTTGTTTTCGAAAATCTGTTCTCAACACAACTCTTTGAGTTCTACCTTTAAAAGGATCAAGCTTATGAAGTATACTTCATGGCGAACCGAGTCAAATGCTTTACTGAAATCTGTATATAAAACATCAGATTGCATTTTATTTAAAATACTATCGCTAACTAGGGAAGTAAATTCAGCAGATTAGTCGAGGTTGATCGATTAAGAACAAAGCCATGTTGGAATGGCGAAATAATTGATTTACAAAAATGTTGTATGGTTTAAGTTATTATAAAAGTTACGGAGCACAAAAGAAGCACGTCTAGAACTTTCAAACTGACAAACGTAACGTAAACGTATCCGCCATAGCTTTTTGACCTTAGAATGTCGACGTGAGTGTTCATTCTAAATCTCAACTCTCTAGCCTTTCCAGAAGTAGTGTTTCTAAGCAAACGCATTTTCCGTTTTGCCTCGCTTCTAGGCGTATCGGGAAAATCTTGACACTTTATGTGACCAGGGTAGACACGAGTATATATTCCAAATTTCAAGTCTCTAGCTTCAATAGCGCGAAAATGGTTAGCGTTCATACGGATAGACGGACGGACAGCATGACGGACATTGCACAAAACCAATATATTTTCAATTTCACTTCGTGAATAAGTATAGTTATTCAGACTGCTCGATTAGACCACTCTTACTAGTTTTTCGTAAAAGGTCCGAGATTTTCTCGATTTTCGATTAATTGCCCATTTGTTGCGTGTAGTCCAGAGAATTAATTAGTGCTCATGCATTGTAGAATAGAACTAACACAACTTGTGCTAAGAAGTAATTATGTCCGATGTGTATATAAAAAGTATCTAGTTTTTCAATATTTTAAATATTTCTTTAATTTTTCGCCACTCTGCTTTATACGTATTCTAGTTAGTACGGTATAGAAAATTGTTTGGGGTGAATAGTAGAAATAAATGAAGAAAATAATCTATTTCTGCTAGATTCATGAGTGATTTCACACCTAAAATTATTATTCTGAATTAAAAATAAAAATAAAATTGAAAAAAAAATTTACAAATATTTGACAAAATGCCTTCGAAGTATTTCATAATTCAATAAAATAATTTTGTAATCGGTAAAAAGATAAATAAACTGGATATTGTGGAGAGTAAAAAGGCAAACTGCGTTTTAAAATACCAAAAACTAACTGATGTATATATTAATATGTACACTCCCGAAATTACATTAAAGGCACCCTATTTTTTTTTTGTTTTGTTTTTTTTTAATCTTATGCGTGTTAGTGTAGTTTTATATATTAAATAACATATTTCTATTCGTTTTATGTTAAAAACAATTTTTTTAAAAATTTTTTAAATTAAACTTTTTATGTAAAAAAAACAAAAAATACAAAAAAAATGCGCGAAATTTGATTAAAGGCACTATGTTCTAAATTTAAAAAAATTGAAAACAAATTTTAAAAAAGCTAATAATTGCTTATTATTGATGGGCACATTATTGATTAATAAAAAATCAATTTGGCATCATCGTGTTGTGGTATTTTGGCCCATACCTGAGAAATCGTTCTTTTAAGGTCTTCCACTGATTTAAATTGTTTTCGCCAGCATAAAACGCTTGGCAAGGTTCCCACATGTTTTCGATATAATTTAAGTCCGAAGATCGACCACGTCATGACATGGTGGTGATTTGCCCATTGTTCTGCTGGAAAATTGAGTCACATGACGGTTCTACATCGAAAAAGTTCACAAAACATTCTCCAATAAGTTTATGTAGCCTTGAGAACTCAAACGGCCGAAAACTTTGCATCCTGGGGCTCGATTGTGGTAGCTAAAGGCAGCTTTATACCGATCCACTACCAAAGATGCACTTTGTAGAGTATCGTTCAGGCTGACTATTCGTCATGCCAGAAATAATTAAACCATCAAGGCCATCTAAATTTAATATTTTCCCGTCTAAGCAAAGCACTTTTTCCAATTTTCCGCCTACTACATGTGCTGCTTTGCAAAATCTAGCCGTGGTACTTTTTGCCACTTTAGTTGTTTTAGTTGAACACGTCGTTCTGCTAGCGGAGGGTCTATAATAGCGGCTTAACTCGTTATGATACCTAGTGATTTGCATAATTTTTTTTTTTTTTTTTTTTTTTTTTTTGCAATTTTTATTCAGATTTACAATATTACTTACAGTAGTAGGCGAGCGCTTCAATTTGAGTGGAAATTTTCGGTTAGATCACCCCGCATCCTTGTATACAAGGACTTGAGTGATTTCTTCGCTTGTCAGCGTCCCTCCTCTTCCCATTTCTATATAAATTAAAAAAACCGGCTAAAACCAAACTAAACTTTTAAAAATATGTTAAATAAATGTAATAACAAAAAACACAGCTCAAATCCTTCACTAATCTTTTTCCAGGCCTTAGAACGAAATGCCTTTAATTTAATTTCGCACAAAATAGAACCAAAAATATGGAATGAGAACGAAATATATTTGTTGTAGCGACAAAAATAACTACATTTTTTGTGTGTAAAAAATTAAAAATGAAAGTCTAGAAAAGCAAAATAAAAAAAAAGGTCACATTATTTTTGTCAGTTGAATCTGACAATGCAACTGCCTTTAATGTAATTTCGATGAGTGTATGTTTTTATATATATTATTTAACATTACAATTGATATTATTTGGGGCTTTTAACAATTTTAATTTTTAATAATTTAGAAAAAGTGCATTTAGTTATCTTTTGTTATATTTATAAATATTAAATACTTATTCATTTTGACAATGAAAATGTATTATTTTTCGCCTTTTGGGAGGTATCAGTCGAAATTTCTGATATTTGCTACATTATAAATGACAAATATGCTAAGTCTAAACTGCATCTTAATTTTTCAGGGCAAAAAACAAAATATATTCCAAATTTTCAAATGTTGGGTTTAATAACTTTTATATAAAATTTCAATTCTCAAGATACATAATTAGTTTATAAACCAAAAAGATCATTTCTTGCACAGTGGGTTATTTAGTCTGTTCGTTTCTCTCAGTTTTTAATATGTCGCAAAAAACGTGGAAATATTTTTTTAAAATATTGCAAAAAATTCAACATAAACATAGTTTAACAAAATTATATATTGTTGTAAAGCTTAATCTATCTTGAAGACAAGGAAGTCAACTGCAAAGGTAACGGTATATTTGACTGAGAAACAAGCGACTGAACCGGATCTATTCTGTATTCGAGACCGTTCGACTAGGAGATACCCCAGCACCGCAATTTCTAAGAACCGCTAACATTCTCCGTTTCTATTTGAAATCGAATATGCAAGTATTTGACTCAAACAAACTTATTAAACCGATATACCATATTTTTTCTATTCAGTATTTCATCCTCTATTAATGTAACTAAACAAAAACTTCTTTAAAATAACCATATTTTTATAAAAAATAGATCTGTTAGTTCTTAAAAAATTGCATACTTTTTACGTGCACTTGAATAGGGACAGAAGTGATTTCACCATTATGCATACAACTTTATGTTATGAAATTAATTTGTTTTCAACTTATCAACGTTTTAAATATAAAAAGCTTTGGGCTGCAGTAAAACACTTATTGGTAGAGAAAAAGGAACAAAATTTGCGTACAAGGAGTGCAACCTTACGTACAGTGAAATTAAAAAAAAAAAACAAAAGTTTGGTATACAATTTTCTTAAAAACTCATCAAATTATGGGAACAATATAAAAGACTGCATAAAAAAAGAAATTTCATCTACTTCAGAGTGACGAATTCTTCGAGGAGCATCAAATTAAAATAGTCCAGCTTCGAAAATCTATTCAAAACAACTAAGTGCTAGTATCGATATTGTAAAGAGAGTTATTCGCAAAGCTAAACATCTAAAAATATTGAAACTATAAAAAAACCACCACTCAATCAAGTTTTTGCTCGTGATCATGTGACTTGTCAGCAGGAAAAAATGGTTTAACTTAGGTGGAACTGATGACTTCATATTATTTTCACGGCATTCAATAAGAAGAACACTTTCTATCTCGGCACCATAGCCGGGAGAAAAGTGTAATGGTATGGGGGCCATCTCGTATTATGGGCCATGCTAGCTCCAAGTAGTTTCAACAGAAATGAATGCATCGCATTACAAAGACTTGCTAGAGGAAGCGTTTTCTGAGCTAAATAATATTTTTAGACTATTTACATGGAATTTCCAAAAGGATAATGCCCAAATTCATACTTTCCGAGTGGCTAAAATATGAATCCTGCCGCAAAACATAGTTCTTATGGAGTGTCCTCGATATTCTCCGGATCTCAGTATTGTTCAGAACGTATGGAGATGGATGACAAAAAATAATTTACGATTCTGGTTGGCAATTCGAAGACATACAGGCATTAAAAGACGCCATCGACATAGCCGGGAGTGAAATATCCTTAAATTACGTAAAGACTCTGTATTACTCTCTTCGTAATGGGATTTATGAAGTTATTTCGCAAAAACACTATTACCCAATATTAAATTAATGAATTAATTAATAAAGCTTTAAAAATGAATATAATGTATATATCTTTTGTTAGACATCAATTTTTATCTCTTGTCCCTATTCAAGTGCACGTAAAAAGTATGCAATTTATGAAGAACTCACAGATTTTTTTTTTTATAAAAATATGGTTATTTTAAAGAAGTTTTTGTTTAGTTACATTAATGGAGGATGAAATACTGAATAGAAAACAAGTAAGAAAACTCTAGTCGAGGCCGCTCGACTAGGGTATACCCTGAACCCTGCATTCTTCGTTTCTTTTATATACACATGCACTTGTACGTTCATTACAAGCAAAACATACACACACATACACAGGCGCAAGCACACACAAGCGCAAGTCGGAGCGTCAGCTGTTCTTTGGCTGCTGTTTGCATGGCAATGCTATGGGAAATTAAATGTTTAATAACTTTTTTCTAGACGAACGATTTTGATCAAACTTGTTGGGCGTGATCATGTCATCCATATGCACAAGTCTCTAGTATTTGAAATACGGGACTTACAAATTTGAGGCGAAGGGGCGTGGCATCCAAAATTTAACAAAAACTGAAATTGTATAAGGCTCACATAACACTAAGTGCAAAATTTGAAGACTCTAGCTATAAAGATGAATTATATAGATTTATATAACTGAGCATCGATTTCGTTTTTAATCGATAACATTAAAATTAAGACAGTTACCGATTTTTTTAACAAACTCGATCTTTTCGTGCTATACAGGAACCTACATAAAAATTTCAAGTCTCTAGCTCTTATAGGTTCTGAGAACGACGCGTTCATACATACGGACAGACGGACAGACAGACAGACGGACATGGCTATATCAACTCGGCTTGTCATCCTGATCAAGAATATATATACTTTATGGGGTCTGCCACGCCTCCTTCTGCCTGTTACATACATTTCAACAAAACATTATACCCTGATTTCCCATTTTTAATGGGTTCAGGGTATAAAAAATATGGTATATCGGTATAATACGTTTATTTGAGTCAAATACTTGTATATACGATTTCAAAAAGCTGTCCCTATTCAAGTGCATGGCAGTGTATATAAATTTTAATAAACATATACATCACACAGACGCACGCACAATCAAACGCTCTGCTAACAACGCAGAGTGCGCTTGGGCACCTATGTTATGAGAAATTAAATGTTTAAAAACTTTTTTGTAGACGAACGTTTTTGATTAAACTAACAGGGCGTGATCATGTCATATGTGTGTTTGTGCCTTCGTATTTGAAGTAGGTTTTATTAAATTTTAAATTCAAAATTTAACGAAAATCATTTTATATTAAATTGACATAAAACTCAAGGAAAAATTTCACTCTAGCTATAAAGATGAATTAGATAGAATTTTATAACTGAATTTTGATTTTCGTTTTAAATCGATAACATTAAAACGGGAGTAGTTGTCGATTTTTTTAATCAAACTCTGCGCACGCTACGCAGGGATCTACATAATAATTTTAATAAGTCTCTAGCTCGTGTAGGTTCTGGGATCAAGGACTTCATACATACGGACGGACGGACAGATGGACAGGGCTAAATCGACTAGACTTGTCTCCCTGATCCAGAATATATATACTTTAAGGAGTCTGCCACGCCTCCTTTTCCTGTTACATGCATTTTAACAAATTATACCCTGATTTCACATAATTATACTCTGATTTCCCATTTTCAATGGGTTCAAGGTATAAAAAGCTAATAGTAATTTAAATTTATAGTCTATAAGTAAAATCTCAAATTAAAGGATTTATTAATTGAATTCTAACGGACATCAGTACTAAGTCTAGGTAAGTATGCTGTTTTGGTGTTGGAGTTAGCGAAATTTTTTCAAAATTCAAGGAAATTTATTAATAATTACTGCAACAACAACAAGAATAACAACAAAAAGAATAACAATAAGAATAACAACAACAAGAATAACAACAACAACAATTTGTTTCAGTTGGAAGTTTAAAAAAAGAAAAATTTGTAAATAGTTTTCACCAATTTTGTATATGGTTCTTGGGATGTCAAAAAACTCAACTTTCTTATATTTGAATTAGCTGCGGTTAGATCGTGAATGAGTATTAAGCAGTCGGTAGCGCCGACTTTTAGATTTTTACTTGTTTATTTATGCATAAGTGTAAAAATAAGTTTAGTTGGTATTGTGTCATATTTATGTATGTTTAAATATAATTATTGTAGATAAAGTAAGCATACTTAACTTTGCTCCCTGAATTTTATTTTCAACATCTGCGACGTAAAGAAGTATGTTAGTTTACTATAATGTGGCTGAAATTACTTTAGACTTTCTTATTTTCCTTACAAATGCTGCAAATTTAACTTTTTGCCTCGTGAATTAGTATTATGCAGTCGGTAGCGCCCGACTGTTACATTCTAACCTGTGTAAATTTTAATTTCAAGTAATTTCCAACTATTTAATAGGTCTTAGGTCAAACACCCCCGTTGAATAAAATAAAACATCGTCGCGTTGGATCTTCACCGGACAATATGCATCCAAAACACCCAGGTAACGGTTTATTTTACGACTACGCTGTATAATTGAATAAGTGCACAACTGAAATTGTATATAAAAACCTTTATTATGTATACTAATGATCCCTTAAGAAGAAGTCTTCTGTTCTGTTGGACTATAGTACCATAATTACACTTATTGAAATTACATTAAAGGCAGTTGCATTTCAGTTTCAACTGGACAAAAAAAAAAAAAACAATCTTCGAACAATGGGCCCTTCTTATTTTTATACACTCAACCCATTGAAAATGGGAATTCAAGGTATAATGTTTTTGTTGAAATGTGAATGTATGTAATAGGCAGAAGGAGGCGTGGCAGACCCCATAAAGTATATATATTCTTGATCAGGATGACAAGCCGAGTTGATATAGCCATGTCCGTCTGTCCGTATGTATGAACGCGTCGTTCTCAGAACCTATAAGAGCTAGAGACTTGATATTTTTAATGTAGGTCCGTGAATAGCACGAAAAGATCGAGTTAAAAAAGTCGATAACTATTTTAAGTTAAATGTTATCGATTAAAAACGTTATCGAACGTTAGTTATAAAATTATATCTCCCACGTCTTTATAGCTAAAGTCCCCAAATTTTTTCTAAGTTTTATATTTATTTTATGTAATTTTAATTTTTGCTAAATTTTGGATACCGGCTCCAAATTTCCTAAATATTAAAATTGAGGTTAGTTGCCCCCAAAGCCATTAAATAAATAGGTTTGCATTTATAAAAATTGGAAAAATGTAATAAAATATGTTGAACATAAGCTGAAAATTTAATTTAAATCCATTAATTCGTGCAGAAGTTATTAAACAAAACATTTGGCCAATCGGCCAACCACGTGACCAGCAACGCAAAGCAAATTGTTTTCCTATACATGTGCACACATACACACATATACATTGAGCTGCGTGCATCTAGAAATTCTAAGCCCCGCAAGTTTTAGTGTACATATTTCTCATAGATGGCGCTATGATTTGCTAATTATCAGCTGTTCAATAAATCGAAACATGGATGGCGCTATTCTATCGAACCATAGATGGCGCTATTGGCTAAACAATTGAAAATGAATTGAATTTAGATTTCTGTGCGTTTATACGAAATGCTAATTATGCAGTTTTTTAAAAAACGCAGATAGCGCGGGGTTTAGGGTATCTCCTAGTCAGGACCCCCGAATAGTTTTCTTACTTTTTTTTTCTCTTCTGTACAAAAAATGTACAGTTAGTTTTATCGCTACAATGAAGATATTTCGTGCACATTCAAATTGTGCTATTTTCTGCGAAATTCAATTAAAATCATTTCGACTTAAGTCCTGGAAATGATCAGGGAAGGATTTGAGCTGTGTTTTTATACCCTGAACCCATTGAAAATGGGAATTCAGGGTATAATGTTTTTGTTGAAATGTATGTAACAGGCAGAAGGAGGCGTGGCAGACCCCATAAAGTATATATATTCTTGATCAGGGAGACAAGCCGAGTCGATTTAGCCCTGTCCGTCTGTCTGTCCGTCTGTCTGTCCGTCTGTCCGTCCGTCCGTCTGTCCGTATGTATGAACGCGTCGATATCAGAACTTACAATAGCTAGAGACTTCAAATTTTTTTTGTAGGTCCCTGTATAGGGCACGCATATCGAGTTTGTTTCAGAAATTCGATAACTGTTATCGTTTTATTGTTATCGATTAAAAACGAAAATCTAAATTAAGCTATAAAATTCTATCTAATTCATCTTTCTAGATAGAGTCTTCAAATTTTGCATTTAGTGTTATGTAAGCCTTACGCAATTTCGGTTTTTGTTAACTTTAGGTGTCACGCCCCTTCGTCTCAAATTTGTAACTCCGTATATCAAATACTAGAGACTTGTGCTTTGGCACATACATACATATGGATGACATGATCACGCCCAACAAGTTTAATCAAAATCGTTGGTCTAGAAAAAAAGTTATTAAACATTTTATTTCCCATAGCATTGCCATGCAAAGCAGCCAACAACAGCTGACGCACCAACTTGCGCTTGTGTGTGCTTGCGCCTGTGCGTGTGCGTGTGTATGTTTTGCTTGTAATTCACGTACATATGCATGTGTATATAAAAGAAACTAAGAATGCTTGGAATAGCGGTTCTTCGCAGGGTTCAGGGTATACCCTAGTCGAGCGGTCTCGACTAGAGTTTTCTTACTTGTTATAACATTTATTTAACACCGTTTTATACCTGAACCCATTGAAAATGGGAAATCTGGGTATAATGGTTTTGTGAAAATGTATGTAACAGGCAGAAGGAGGCGTGGCAGACCCCATAAATATATTCTTGATCAGGGAGAAGCCGAGTCGATTTAGCCCTGTCCGTCTGTCTGTCTCTCCGTCTGTCTGTCTGTCCGTCTGTCCGTCCGTCCGTCTGTCCGAATGTTTGAACGCGTCGATCTCAGAAGATATAAGAGCTAGAGACTTAAAATTTTTTTGGAAGTTCGTGTATATCACGATTCGATCGAGTTTGTTTCAAATATTCGATAACTATCATCGTTTTAATGTTATCGATTAAAACCCGATATCTTCATTTAGTTATAAAATTCTATTTAATTCATCTTTATAGTTATAGTCTTCAAATATTGCATTTAGTGTTATTTGAGCCTTCTGCAATTTCGATTTTTGTTAAATTTTGGATGCCACGCCCTCTAATTGCCCCATCGCCTCAAATTGCTAAATCACGTATTTCAAGTACTAGAGACTTGTGCTTTGGCACATACTTACATATGAATGTCATGATCACGCCCAACAAATTTGATCAAAATCGTTCGACTAGAAAAAGTTATTAAACATTTAATATCTCATATTTTCGGCCTCTTGCAGCAGCAGCAGCGAAGCTGATGAGTCATAATGCACAGTTTGCAGATTGTGTGCTTGTGCGTGCGTCTGTGTGTGTATGTATTGCTTGCTACATATGTACATATAAAAGTAACGGAGAATGTTAGCGGCTCTTAGCAATCGCAGTTCTTCGCAGGGTTCAGGGGATCTCTTTGTCGAGCGGTCTCGACTAGAGCACTCTTACTTGTTTAAATATGAAGGAGAGAAGTTGGCGTGGCAGACCACGATAAGTATTACATATATTCTTGATCTGAAATTATATAGCCATGGTCGTTTGGCCGTATGTAGAAACGCGTTGATTTCAGAACCCCATAGGAGATATTAAATTTTGATGGAGGTCTCAATATAGCAAAGCACTTTTGTAATTTCTAGAGATTTTTGCTTTAACAAATACAGACATATAAATGACAAATCCACGCTCTGAAAGTTTGATCAAGAAAGTCCGTCTACAAAAAATTTTATGAAACATTTAATCACCCATTATATATGCGCATTGCAGTCGCTGAGCGAAATTCGCAGTTAGCGAAGCATGTGTTTCTGCATACGCATGCGTGAGTATGGGTGTGTTTATCTTGCTTCCAATATACATATATTGAAAATAAGCATACAATGTTTGGATTCTCGGTATTTCGAAGGGTTTAAGGCAGTGCAATCTTATCAACTAGCGAAATCTTTTTAGTTTTAACCAAAAAGTATAAAAATAAATGGCCAATTGACGTCGAAGGTATTTTATTGTAGGTGAAACCAAAATAAAAAATGTTCTGTTTTCGCTACTTGAGCACATGCCCATATATAAGTTTGTTGACATATGTTGAAGTTGTATATTAATTTCGTTTGTTTTATTTAAACACTATAGATCGATTAGTGAAAACCATCTCTGGCTCTTGGGAAATCGTGGAAAATGATTCAGAGATAACACCACCAGGTACTCCACCGCCGCCTTATTTAACCAGCTCGCACATGTCCGTACCTGAAGATTCCAATGAAAACTGTAGTGGCGAAGCGGGAATTTGTGTAGGATCCCGTCACTTTACACCTTTGGCCGGCGTACCCTCGCCTTCGCAGCAGCCCCTACATTCCAGTCGCTTAAACGCAGTACAATCAACTGACTCTCAGAAGAAAATTATTTCAATGGAAGACGAAAACTCATCCGATCAGGAAGAGCCATTTATTGATGAGAATGGCCCATTTAACAACTTAACACGGCTACTTGAGTCTGAAAATGTTGTTTTTCTAGCTGTCTTTCTTAACTATGTTTTATCAAACTCAGAACCAGCGCCACTTCTTTTTATCTAATAACCGAACTTTACAAGGAGGAACTTCTAAAGACATGAGGAAATGGGCCTATGAAATACATTCAACTTTTCTTGTACCGCGTGCTCCGCTTTCTTGGTCAAGACGACAAGACGAGTCTTTAGCGAGAGAAGTGGACAATGTGTTACAATTAGAATTTGACAAAGTGGAAATATTAAGTACAGTTTTTACGCAGTCGCAAACGCGCTAAAGATCTTATCAGCGAACAGTTACGCGAATTTCAGCAAAACGTACCGCTGGCTTAGGTACCATATATGGACCTACCGATGATAAGCTCGCTGAAGCTAAGGCTGACAAACAGAAGGAACAAATTATTGACAAATACCTGATGCCTAACCTACAATTATTAATGTAAGTACACGATTTTACTGTATTTAATACAATGTTAATTTACCTTTCTATAGTGAAGAGTTTGAAAAGGAATTGCCTCAAGAAGATGCTCGAAAACTGGCACTGTGTTCTGCTCTTTCCACGGTGATACATCGCATATTTACAACGCGTTCACATCCAAACGCTATAGTGGACCGTGTTCATCATTTTGTTAGTCGTGAAAAAGCTTTAAATCACGGTTAATGGGTAAAAATAGAAAGGTTTGCTAAATTGAATTTAAAGATATACTTTCATCCCATATGGATAATTATTACACTTAACATATTCCGAACCATCTCGATATGCTAAGTGTGTCAATATTTTTATACTCGGACCCCATTTGTGATCAGGGTATAATAGCTTTGTGAAAATTTAGACAAAATGAATGTTTTCCATTAATAGCCTTATCGAAATTCATTTAGACACAAGATTCTTCAAATTTTTGAAATTAGGAAATTAGGAAATACATGCAATAGAAATCTGCATGAATAATTAGGTGCTCATTTGTTTCGAATTGCAGTGGCGGTGTTAGTGGCATCAATTTTTATACCCTGACTCAGCGCGTGTCGCTTATGCTTGTGCGTAAGTGCACCTGTGTGTATGTTCATGCTTTGCTTGTAATTTACATACATAAACAGACATAAGGTCTCGACTATAGCTTATTTACTTGTTTATATACTTTTTCACGAAGTGAAATAATATATTGGTTTTGTGCAAAATCCGTTTGCCCGTATGAACGCAAACCATTTCCACGCTATTGAAGCTAGACACTTGAAATTTGGAATATATACTCGTGTACATTCTTGTCTGATAAAGTGTCAAGACGATACGCCCCTAGATATACACTGCCATGCACTTGAATAAGGACAGCTATTTTAAATCGAATATACAAGTATTTGACTCAAATAAACTTACTAAGCCGATATACCATATTTTTTATACCCTGAACCCATTGAAAATGGGAATTCAGGGTATAATGTTTTTGTTGAAATGTATGTAACAGGCAGAAGGAGGCGTGGCAGACCCCATAAAGTATATATATTCTTGATCAGGGAGACAATCCGAGTCGATTTAGCTCTGTCTGTCCGTATGTATGAACGCGTCAATCCTAAAACTTACAATAGCTAGAGACTTAAAATTTTTTTGTAGGTCCCTGTATAGGGCGCGCATATCGAGTTTGTTTCAGAAATTCGATAACTGTTATCGTTTTATTGTTATGGATTATCGATTCGGCTATTAAATTCTATCTAATTCATCTTTCTAGCATTTAGTGTTAGTTACGTCTTACGCAATTTCGGGGTTGTTAAATTTTGTGTGCCACGCCCCTTCGCCTCAAATTTGTAAGTTCCGTATATCAAATACTAGAGATTTGTGCTTTGGCACATACATACATGTGGATGACAACAAGTTTGATCAAAATCGTTGCTCTAGAAAAAGTTATTAAACATTTAATTTCCCATAACATTGCCATGCAAATAGCAGCCAAAGAACAGCTGCCGCAGCAACTAGCGTTTCTGTGTGCGTGTGCCCGTGTGTGTATTGCTTGTATGTATGCATGCTCGGAATAGCGGTTCTTCGCAGGGTTCAGGGTATCCCCTAGTTGAGCATTCTCGACTAGAGTTTTCTTACTTGTTCTCTAATACTTTTGCATATAAGGAGGCCAATATAATTCTTTCAATGCTAGCTTCAGCTTCCCCACCTAGTGCCAATTCTGATGCCAAACTTTTCGACTGTGCCGGAAAAGAAACTTGGGACTTTTAAGTCCCGATATGAAGACATGTTAAGCGTCGCTTCTTACCTAATCAATTTTGCTCTTTCTGTTTCATAGGTAATCGTAATTTTATTTGTGATGCGAGTTAGCCTTTGTTCAACTTGGTCATAGAATTGCATGAGGCTGGAATCACCCTGTCTGACTGCCTCAAGCTCTTATCTTGATATAATTGCATAAAAATTGAGTTCTGTGTTATATGACACCAGCAAGGGATTCTCTGCTGGTCCCCTATTTGTTTTTATACTATTTCACGTAATGATATAGTATATTGGTTTTGTGCAATGTCCGTCATGCTGTCCGTCCATCTGTCCGTATAAACGCAAACCATTTCCACGCTATTGAAGCTAGAGACTTTAAATTTGAAATATATACTCCTGTATGCCCTTGTCAGATAAAGTGTCAAGATTTTCCCGATACGTCGCCAGGGCGTAAAAAATTGAAAAATACAATCCTGTATCTTAGAAACACTACTTCTAGAAGGGCTAGAGAGTTGAGATTTTAACTGAATACTCATGTCGACATCCCAAAATCAAAAAGATATGGCTGATATATCTACGCCCTCAGGGGCGTGGCAACTAATATCAGCTTATATCTCCCACAGTTTTAGTGCTAGAAGCTCCAAATTGGATTTTAAGTTACTGGGGCCTCCTCTACCGATTCCCCAAAAATTATTGTTACGCTCCAAAAGGGGCGTGACATACAATAAAATACCCTGTAATTTTCGCATTTTTCGAATGTAAGCATCCAAATTTTACAGTTATATTCCTGAACGCCCACTCTATGCGCATGCTAAAAATTATATGTCTACGCCCACTGGGGGTGTGGCAAATCAAAACTGAAACATCTGCAGCTTTTCAGCCAATAACGCGCCACATAATGACTTTGTGACCTTTGACCTTGTCTTTTGATTTGTCAAATTATATATATATATATGTTTGAAAAGAATATTTTATTAATACAAAATAGCTAAATAAAGAAAATATAACAAAAATATCAACATGACCGCACCGGGGTTCGAGCCCACACCTCTACGCTAGCCAACGAATTTATTTCCCATTTTCAGAGTTGCCACCTCTCTTATTTTGAGAGATGCCATCTCTCGATTTAGGTGCGTGTTTTTCGCTAAGGTAAGGGTTCTGAGCTTCGATCCTAATTGAAACTGTCTGGCTATCTCCAATGAAAAGTTTTAATCTGCAGCTAATTTGAGCGGCGACAGTGGGGATTTAAGGTTTAATTTAAAAAAAAATGTGATAGATGCCCCTGTGGGCTGCTGGATCGTGAAATAGTATTTCGCTGTCGGTTGCGTCCGACTGCAACGTTCTTACTTTTTTTTTTTTTTTAATTTACACAGCTTGATATTGCGCACTGTTACCAACAAATGGTGTGAAAAGGTCATATGCTTCTGTCCCACATTGCCTTCAGGATACATATTCATCCTGAGTTCCGATGAAGTAAGGGACTAACCAAATAATGTCTAGCGGTATGCTACATTTAACTCTGCGGTAAACAGAAAATTTTTGGTTTATCTCAATCTGTGGTGCGTCATTATTTAGCTATTTATTCGTCCGAGTATTTATTTGAGCTGTCAATTCTTTCTTTTGTTCGGCGATGCGATAGTATAAAACGATAATGAGCGAGAAAGCTCTGCACGCTTATTTACATGTAATCGCTTATCTCATGTCAGAGTGCGGCGAAGCGATCAAAGCGAAAAATGAAAAGTGTTGCGAGAGAGCGATTCTAAATCGCTTTATCGCTTGATATTGCTTTGGTTATTCGTATGTTTTGGTTGCATATAAGCTGAAATGTTATTTGTGATGAAGTATGTTTAGTTTTTGCAATTTTACATATTTTTATGCATTTTCTCAATGCGATGCGAAAAGCACAAACTAAAATTATGGGAGAAGAAAGTAAATGCAAATGCAAGGCCAATGAAGACCTTGGCTTTTTTAGAGCCTTCTGCTATATAGAAAGGAAATTCAAATTAATTGATTTACCATTTAACGAGGAAAATATAGATAGTATAAATATAAGTTTGTATGTAAATTATGATATATACATATTTATAAAATAGTAATTATCAACTTCTCACATGGCGTTATGGGTTAAAATATAAAATTTGTCCAACTTTAAAATTATTTTCCTCAGAAAATGGTCATTCGGTTTAATTAAAAATGTTTTTTTTAATAGCTTAAATTATTATATAAAGTATATAATTCGAACATTTTTTAATTGGGAGGATTCTGTTTGTTTATGAAAAATCATAACAGCATTAAATACAGTTGATTGCAACAGAACACTCGCAGTCTTTCTCTCTTTGCAAAGAGCTTTGACTGCTGTCAGCCTATGGCTTGTTTGACTGCAATGTTCACTAAGACTTGAAACTGGTTCGCGTCCATGCTCATGGTTGTGTATCTTGCTTCAAAATGGTTATCTTGTTCAAAATAACTATTGCCACTACTGTATTCTGTTTTTATTTCCCTGTGTGCCGAAAAACTAATTAACAACTAGAATGAGATATCTAGCCGATTTTTGCGCAATCGGCAAAACCATTTAAAATATGAAGAATTTTCTTTTATTTAATGGAATTTTAATTGAAATTAATTTGCAAAGATCTTTAGTTAAAATCTTTTTTATGAGAAATTTGGATATAATGGTTTTGTTAAAATGTATGTAACAGGCAGAAGGAGGCGTGGAAGGCCCCATAAAGTATATATATTCTTGATCACCTCGACGAGTCTAGTTGATATAGCCATGTAAGTCAGTGCGTATGTATGAACTCGTCGATCTCAGAACCTATGAGAGCTAGAGTGTTTAAAATGATTATGTAGGTTCCTGTATAGCACAAAAAGGCCGAGTTTGTTAAAAAAAACAACTGTCTTAAATTTAATGTTATCGATTTAAAACTAAATTGATACTCATTTATTTAATTAATCTTTTTAGCTAGAATCTTCAAACTTTGTTTCTATTTTATGTGAGCCTTATACAACTTCGATTTTTTTTAATTTTTGGACGCCACTCCCCCTTCACCTCAAATTTGAAAAACACGTATTTCAAATACTAGAGACTCGTGTTTTGGAACATACACGCATCTGAAAGTTATTCAACATTTAATTTCCCACAACATTGGTGTCTGTCAGCACAAGCTGAGTCGCTGCGTTAACTACGTAGTTAGCAAAGTGTATGATTGAAAGTACGTCTGTGTATGCGTTGCTTGTAATGTAAATAAGTACATATAAAATAAATTTATGATTTTTGGAATACCTGTTCTTCGGGTTCAGGGTATTTCCTAGTCAATCGGTCTTGACTAGAGTTTTCTAAATTGTTTTTTTTTTTTTTACTAAAATACTCTTTTGTCAATAAATGAACAAGTAAAAGTGCTCTGGACGAGACTGCTCGACTAAGAGATCCGCTGAACATTGCGAAGAACTGCGATTCCTAAGAATCGCTAAAATTCTCCGTTACTTTAATATATATGTAGCAAGCAACACATACAGACACGCACAAACACTCGCACAAGCACATAATCTTCTAACTGAGCAATTTGACTCAGCAACTGCACTCAGTCTGCAAGGCGCCGATAACATAAGATATTAAATGTTAAATAACTTTTTTCTAGACCAACGATTTTGACAGTTAGGCGTGATCATGTCATTCATATGTGTGTGGGTGTCAAAGCACAAGTCTCTAGTACTTGAAATACGTGATTTGGCAATTTAAGGCGAATGGGGCGTGATATCCAAAATTTAACAACCGAAATTGCGCAAGGCTCAAATAACACTAAATACAAAATTAAATATCATTTTCAGACAGTCCGTAGAGTGGGTCTTCTGAAATATTACTGTAACATTAGGATGCTTTCATTCAAAAATGCGAAAATTACAGGGTATTTTTTTATAGTTTATGAGGAATTGATACAGGTCACCAGTAACTTAACATCCAATTAAGCCTTTAGCACTAAAGTTGAAAAAAATATAAGTTCATACAATTAGCCTACCTGTGGTCGTAGATAAATCCGTTATATCTTTTCATCAATAGTGATCAAAATATATTACGCCACCATTGGGCGTGGCCTTATAATTTTTGGTCGATCTTTTTATGATGGTAACAGTAATGTGCCAAGTTTGGGCACCTGGTTTGCTACGCCCAATGTGCCAATGCACGTTGATATATCTGCCATAGCCCATTGAAAATGGGGAAACGGGGTAAATGTGTAACAGGCAGAAGGATGCGCGGCAAACCCCATAAAGTATATATATTTTTAATCAGGAAGACAAGCCGAGTCGATTAAGTCTGTCCGTCTGTTCGTATGTATGAACGCGTAGATCTCAGAACCTATAAGAGATAGAGACTTTAAGGCTCCGGTATAGCATGAAAAGATCGAGTTTGTTTCAAATAATCGATAACTGCCATAGTTTTAATGTTATCGATAAAAAACGATATCGTTATGTTATAAAATTCTATCTAATTCATCTTTATAGCTAGATTCTTCAAATTTTGCACTTAGTGTTATATGAGCTTTACACAATTTCGATTTTTGTTCAATTTTGCCATACCCCTTCACCTCAAAATGTCAAAATGCACAGTTAGCAGACTGTGAGCTTGTGGTGTTGTGTGTGTGTGTGTGTGTGTGTGTGTGTGTGTGTGTGTGTGTGTGTGTGTGTGTGTGTGTGTGTGTGTGTGTGTGTGTGTGTGTGTGTGTGTGTGTGTGTGTGTGTGTGTGTGTGTGTGTGTGTGTGTGTGTGTGTGTGTGTGTGTGTGTGTGTGTGTGTGTGTGTGTGTGTGTGTGTGTGTGTGTGTGTGTGTGTGTGTGTGTGTGTGTGTGTGTGTGTGTGTGTGTGTGTGTGTGTGTGTGTGTGTGTGTGTGTGTGTGTGTGTGTGTGTGTGTGTGTGTGTGTGTGTGTGTGTGTGTGTGTGTGTGTGTGTGTGTGTGTGTGTGTGTGTGTGTGTGTGTGTGTGTGTGTGTGTGTGTGTGTGTGTGTGTGTGTGTGTGTGTGTGTGTGTGTGTGTGTGTGTGTGTGTGTGTGTGTGTGTGTGTGTGTGTGTGTGTGTGTGTGTGTGTGTGTGTGTGTGTGTGTGTGTGTGTGTGTGTGTGTGTGTGTGTGTGTGTGTGTGTGTGTGTGTGTGTGTGTGTTGCGTGTGTTGCGTGCTACATACATATAAAAGTAACGGAGAATTTTAGCGATTATTAGGAATCGCATTTCTTCGCAGGGTTCAGGATTCTAGGAGTAATGTCTTAAAATTGTATGACGATGTCACTATTTGATTTGCCGAAAATGATGTGTGGTGTCATGTGACGGTGAAGGGTCTCTCCACTTGGTCCAGCGAGGCAATATAATATAAGTGGGATGCCTAAGGCTTCCTATACTGGTCTTGTGACTTAGTATATTATAAATGCTATCTTGAATTGTTTTCATATAATAAGACTTTCTTAAAGGTAGCCAATAACATTATCTGTAATGTGCAAGGGGCACCGGTTATCTTATAAACCATTTTTGACAGTGATAATTCAGAAAAATGTATATCTTGTGGTTATAGCAGTGCGGTCATGAGTGAGTATTCAGTAGTTGATAGCCCTTGATTGCAAAACTCTTACTTGTTTATTATATATATTATTTATAACATGCTATTTGATTTACTCTTAATAATTTTAAAACATACTTTTTACTTTAAAACACATTTGTCATAAATATATTATCTATATATTTTTACTAGATAATAGCACGGGGTCATCCATTAGTATTACGACAATATTATGAAGTGACACATTGCAATCATTGCCAAACGATTATATGGGGTGTAAGTCCTCAAGGTTATCACTGCACAGGTAAACTTAATAGCTTTGCAATTTCGTAATTTCCGTAGTTGCTTTCGTTGCCTTTCCTATAAATTTACGCTATTTTTTTGCAGATTGTAAATTGAACATTCACCGACTATGTTCGAAAGTCTTAGAAGAAAGCTGTCCAGGACCTCTTCCTCAAGCAAAACGACCCCCTCAAAACGACAATAAAATTAGTAAATTTATGGGCAAAATAAGGCCTCGGACGACCGATTTTGTAGCAAGTGAGTTTGAAATATGCTATAAATAATGCTATATGATCTTTTCATTTTTTTTTAAATTTTAGATGAAAAACGCACTCGCCAGGATGACACGGACATGGATATAGAGTCAAACAGCGGTAAGTGGTTGTGATCACCCCAGTACTTTCTTCAAATAAACAAAAAAAAAAAAACATGTACGTATATTACATGTGTTTCGGCTGTAAAATCTATATCTATATTTTGTAATGATATTTAACATTAAGCTTATAGCAAGTTTTAAACTATGAATAAAATCAGAAACGTTTTTGAATGAATATTTTGTGAATAATTAATATATAATCACTTAAAACTTAATCATAATAAAACAAGAAAACTCTAGTCGGGGGTCCCGACTAGGAGATACCCTAAACCCCGCGCTAGCTGCGTTTTTTAAAATACTGCATAATTAGCATTTCGTATAAACGCACAGAAATCTAAATTCAATTCATTTTCAATTGTTTAGCCAATAGCGCCATCTATGGTTCGATAGAATAGCGCCATCCATGTTTCGATTTATTGAACAGCTGATAATTAGCAAATCATAGCGCCATCTATTGGAAATATGTACACTAAAACTTGCTGGTTTTAATGTGTATGTGTGTATGTGTGCACATGTATAGGAAAACAATTTTTTTTGCGTTGCTGGTCACGTGGTTGGCCACTAACCTCAATTTAAATATTTGGGGAAATTTGGAGCCGGCATCTAAAATTTAACAAAAATCAAAATTAGATAAAATAAATATAAAACTTTAAAAAAAATTGGGAACTCTAGCTATAAAGACGTGGGAGATTAATTTTATAACTAACATTCGATAATGTTTTTAATCGATAACATTAAAACTAAAATAGTTGTCGACTTTTTTTTAACAAACTCGATCTTTTCGTGCTAGTCACGGACCTACATTTCAAGTCTCTAGCTCTTATAGGTTCGGAGAACGACGCGTTGTTGTAAAGTTCGGATGTCCATCTGCGCTCTCGCTTTGTTCGTTGTGCACATTAAACGTGTATGAATGCGTGCGCATCATCATCACTCACGCGTTGTTGTCTTCGCTAAATAATATACGAGTTTCTGTTACAGTCGTTTAGTAACAGCTCAATTATAACTTTCTACACAACAATACAAAATATAGATTTGCGATTGAACGCAGTGGATAATACATACTCTGCAGTTCCTAGTTTACCATCAGTTATTACATTACGACTCGGTTTTAATTAAAATATGTTGCAATTTAACATTTTTTATTTATTATGGACTAATCATTAGCGCGAATTGAAAGCCTGTCGAATACTAACAAAAACATTATTAACGATATAGCTCGTTTCAATAAATCTTATAAAGATTACACAATATCAGTAGAGCCTTTGAAATTGAGTGTCGTTAGGAAATATTAAACCGATATATGTAGAAAACACGTTTAAGTTTTAACAAGAGCTGGACGATATCAATTCAGATTTAGTGCCTCGATCAACGTAAAAAATCATCGACACCGAGCAATAGATCTATATGGTGTCGCTTGTGCGAATGAAATAAACGCTCAAAACAATCGCCCGGCGAGATCTGTGTAAAGTCGACTGTCGAAGAAAAACCAAATAAAATTAATTTGAATTTGTATACCCTCGAACAACAGCTGTGCGAGAAGTCCTTTGTAGAGACTATTTGGCCAAACATCTTGGGTCGTTGCCATTCCAATCTAGTCCGCACAGGCATGCCATATGACATAGGCAAACGACGGTTTATGGCTTCCAGAGAAGAATATGCAGCAAAAATTACATTCAGCCCATCTATATTGACTTCATGAAGGAGTACTTGTCCTTGGATCATATGAGCCTGACAGATAATCACCTTCCGACAGAGCCGCATTACTCTATTCTGTATTAATGTGTGCTTTTGGGGTCTGCCACGTCTCCTTCTGCCTGTTACATATATTTTCATAATAACGTTATATCCCTTTTCCACATTTTCAATGGGTTCAGGGTATTCAGGGTCTGACATTTCCAATTACAGGGGTATTGCGAAACTTTCTGCCATTCCAAAGCTATTTGCAAAAATAATATCAACTTTACAACATTATTGTAAATCAATTATTTCGCCTTCCCAACACGGCTTTACTTGAAACCGATCAACCTCTAATAATTTGATAGAATTTACTTCCCTTGTAGATGAAAGCTTTTTAAATAAAATGCAAATTGATGTCATATATACAGAGCTCAGTAAAGAATATGATTTAGTTCATAATGATATATTACTTCAAAAGCTTGATCTTATCGGGCTTTCTCCTAAACTTTTATTCAGGATTTCATCGTATTTAAAGGCTAGAACACAAAAAGTTGTGTTGAAAACAGCTTTTTCGAAACAAGTCTTTGTCTTGTCAGTTGACGTAAAAGTGTGTCATTTGTACTCTAAGTCTATCGATCTTCGACGTTTACAAGATGATGTTAATTCCTTTTAACTTTTTCGTTGGTTTGACCAATTTTAGAATATTGTTTAATAATATGGTCTCCACAACATAAATTGTATCTGGATCGGATTGAGTCGGTCCACAAACAGTTCGCCCTGCGGAATCGCAACTGGAATCTAAATCTCTGTCTACCGTCTTATCAAAGTCGACTTCTTCTTATTGACCTTCCTTCAGTAATAAATCGTAGAACAATCCTTGGGATTGCTTTTCTTCATAATTTGATTGTTGTTAATATTGATTCGTCCTACCTGTTGATGCAACTAACTTTCTGCCCTTTCTAGAACAACTAGGCAGATCCGTCCATTGCATTTACCATCTGATTATTCGTGGCACAGTGCACGTTTTATGCGCGAACTACAATAAATTATATCACGTTTTTTCCTCTGAACCCTTTCTTCCACCTATACGATCCTTGCGTTTATCTTTTCTTCTTGAAATCACCCAAACATGATTGGTGATAAATTTGATGATCTGGCAAATCTTTTGCTTTTAATATAATACAAGAAGCATTTCATTGTTTATAAAA
This sequence comes from Drosophila mercatorum, assembly GCA_961210405.1. NCBI lineage: Eukaryota > Metazoa > Arthropoda > Insecta > Diptera > Drosophilidae > Drosophila > Drosophila mercatorum. The sequence goes on along the minus strand of CAUIUS010000424.1, from coordinate 13,923 downwards.
AATACAGTTAAGTTTCTTTCATAATTTTGTTCTTAAATTTCCAATAATGCATCTACCTTCTATAGTTCAATAATATCACTGACCATACAGGGATTTGAATTGGGGCTGGCCGGACTGGCAACTAAAATTGTTCACGAAGTGAAATAAGTATATTCGTTTTGTGCAATGTCCGTCATGCTGTCCGTCTATCTGTCCGTAGAAACGCAAACCATTTCCACCCTATAGATGCTAGAGAAATTTGGAATATATACTCGTGTATACCCTCGTCTGATAAAGTGTCTAGATTTTCCCGTATTTAATAAATACACTGTAATATTCGTATTTTTGACCGTAAACGTGAACATGACAAAAACAATGTGTCTAAGGCCACTGGGCACGTGGCAAAGCTGAAAAATCTACAGTTTCTGAGCCAATATTTCGCAACATAATGATATTGTGACCTTCGACCTTGTTTTTTGATTTGCCAAATTGTATATATGTATTGAAAAGAATATTTTATTAAAACAAAATAACAAAATAAAGAAAATATAACAAAAATATCAACATGACCGCACCGGGGTTCGAGCCAACACCTCTATGCTCGCCAACGAGCATCTCATTTTCAGAGATGCCGCTTCTCTCATTTTGAGAGATGCCATCTCTCTATTTTAGTGGTGCGTGTTTTGATAAGGAAAGGTTTTAAACTTGATCCAAATTGAAACTGGCAGGCGATCTCCGATGAAAATTTGTAATCGGCAGCTAATTTGAGCGGTGGCAGTGGGGACTTAAGACTAATTTAAAAATATAATGATAGATGGTGGGACGTGAAAAGTATTTTTAAATCGGTTGCGTACGACTTACTTGTTTTGTATATCCTGAACCCATTGAAAATGGGAAATCAGGGTATAATGTTTTTGTTGAAATGTATGAAACAGGCAGAAGGAGGCGTGGCAGACCCCATAATGTATATATATTCTTGATCAGGGAGAAAAGCCAAGTCGATTTAGCCCTGTCCGTCTGTCCGTCCGTCCGTCTGTCCGTATGTTTGAACGCGTCGATCTCAGAAGATATAAGAGCTAAAGACTTCAAATTTTTTTGGAAGTTCGTGTAAAGCACGATTCGATCGAGTTTGTTTCATATTATCGATAGCTATCATCGTTTTAATGTTATCGATTAAAACCTGATATCTTCATTTAGTTATAAAACTCTATTTAATTCATCTTTATAGTTAGAGTCTTCAAATTTTGCATTTAGTGTTATTTGAGCCTTACGCAATTTCGGTTTTTGTTAAAGTGCCACGCCCCTTCGCCTCAAATTGCTAAATCACGTATTTCAAGTACACACACATACGAATGTCATGATCACGCCCAAAACGTTGGCCTAGAAAAAAGTTATTAAACATTTAATATCTCATATTATCGGCGTCTTGCAGCAGCAGCGAAGCTGGTGAGTCATAAAGCACAGTTAGCATATGTACATATAAAAGTTACGGAGAAAGTTAGCGGCTCTTAGGAATCACAGTTCTTCGCAGGGTTCAGGGATCTCTTAGCCGAGCAGTCTCGACTAGAGTACTCTTACTTGTTTTTATATATTTTCGATAATATTTGTAATTAATTTTTTTAGATCGTGCTCACTCAGCTGCAATAATTCGTCAGCCATCAGACCGCAGGCTTGATGGTAACGTATCCTTTCGATCTAATGGCAATACATCTAGTAGCACTTCTGTGCTTAATGGTAGCGATTTGCAGAATTCGTTTCACGCTAACGAAAGTGCTGCCAGTAGTGGTGGTTTTGTAGGTATCTCAGAGTTGACAACAAGCTCAGGATCAACTACTTTATCTACTTGCCCAATAGGCACGGTCGGTATGCCTTCTATAAATGATTTGAATACAACCGAATCGGCTGAGAGTAAGGATATAAGGAGGGAAACGTATGTTTATGTTCAACATAATTTGAAAAATTAAAACATATTAAAATTTATTATTTATTATTTTCAGTTATTACCAACAACACAAGAGTGCAAAGTAAACCGGTCTGAGTCTTATAAGGAACGATTATCGAATAAACGCATCCGTAATAGCCGCCGCAAAACTTCCGATCCAAGTTTAATGTCGCGTACCAAGTAAGCAAATTTAAATAAATCTGAAACGTTACACTACGTAAGGTACTTTTAAATGAGACTAACACTAATTTTAACAGAAGAAATTTTAAAATATTAGGTTCCTTTTAAAGGTTATGTTGTGACAGGGCGGCGAATCCATGGTGGTGTAGTGTACTTCGTATCTAAATATCACTCATATCTTCCGATTCCTTGTTAAACTGTCTCACTTACTGTCCGCTTAACGGGCATTGATATTACTTTACTGACACTCCCCAACTTAAAATCAACATTACGGATTAAACTTATTGACAAGCTGCACCTCTTTCCTTCATATATGTATGTTTAGTGTCAGTATTAGAGCTCAATTCAATTAGAACGGAGCTGTAGCGACGCATACACAGCGCTTTGTACGTTATTAATTTGCAAACGCAAACTAAATTTATGCAAAGTCAAAAAATATATATAGAAAATAATATAAAGAAAATTCGGATTTAGGGAGATGATTGGCCTTATTTATGGCAAGTAAGTGCATTTTATTTACGAATAAAAATTACAAAACTACAAATCTATTCTACTATGAACATAATTATAATAGGAATAAGAATAAATTCCCGGCAATAAATGAAAATAAAAAAATTGATATTTACAGCGATGATCAAGGAGACCTGTGCTTGTCAACTGCAAACTATACAGGAAGCTCAAGTTCTAGTCTGTCGTCCGGAGGTGGCTTTGATAGTCCAAGCACTTCAATGGAACAGGTTGCAAGTTCTGTTGCCGTATCAACGACTGGAACAAACGTCATATCAAATATTCCAAACTCGCACCAGCATTCATATAAGTTTGTACAGCAGCAAGCGAATCAACATAATCAGCAAGATGCTTTTCAAGGTAGCATATGCAGTAGCAATAGTGCTAGTAACACGAGCTTCTGGAATATCGGACAACCTCTACAACGTCAATGGAATTATGAAAGCGATGATGAAGATTTAAATGAAGCCGACTGGAGCTCGATAGTTGCAGTCGAGATGCTTGCAGCGCTAACGGATGCAGAAAAAAAGCGGCAGGAAATTATAAATGGTAAATTTAAATAATGTTTATACTATATTGGCGTTTTTTTTTTACTTTTCTGTTTTCCTACACAGAAATTTATCAAACAGAACGTAACCACGTACGCACTCTGAGATTGTTGGATCGTTTATTCTTTCTTCCCCTTTACGACAGTGGATTACTTTCTCAGGATCATTTATTACTATTATTTCCACCCGCACTGCTTTCTTTACGTGATATTCATGGTGCCTTCGAGCAAAAGCTTAAGCAACGTCGCGTCGAACATAATCACGTTGTAAAACATATTGGTGATTTGCTGTCAGACATGTTTGACGGCCAATCTGGTGAAGTGCTGTGTGAGCATGCCGCTCAGTTTTGCGCTCGTCAGCAAATTGCACTTGAAGCTTTGAAAGAAAAGCGAAATAAAGATGAGCAGCTGCAAAAATTGCTTAAAAAGTCAGAGTCACATAAGGCTTGTCGACGTCTGGAACTTAAGGACCTATTGCCCACGGTGCTACAACGATTGACAAAATATCCTCTTCTGTTTGAGAATCTTTATAAGGTCACTATTCGTGTACTACCCGATAACACCACAGAAGCTGATGCTATACAGAGAGCCGTGGAGTCATCAAAGAATATTCTGGTTGAAGTAAATAAAGCTGTCAAGACAGCAGAGGATACTTATAAGTAAGTAAAGTTACCCGCTGTATAAGTTACGAACTATTTTTCGACATATGCTTTATTTTAAGACTACAAAACATTCAACGCAAATTAGACAAATCATCGTATGACAAAGATGAGTTTAAGAAGTTAGATTTGACACAGCATCGACTTGTTCACGACGGAAACTTAACAATGAAAAAGAATCCTAGCATACAGCTTCATGGATTGCTCTTTGAAAATATGATTGTTTTGCTTACAAAGCAGGTAAGGTACTCTATAACAAATTTTTTTGTCGCTATTCAAATATTTTTGTAACATTATCCCACTTGGCTTTGATTTGTTGCAGGACGATAAATATTTACTAAAGAATCTTCATACACCACTAGCAGTCAGTAACAAGCCTGTAAGCCCCATTATGAATATTGACTCAGAGACTTTAGTGCGTCAGGAAGCTGCAGATAAGAATTCGTTTTTTTTAATAAAGACAAAAACATCACAAATGTTGGAGCTTCGTGCGCCTAGCAGTTCTGAGTGTAAAACGTGAGTAAGATATATATTTTTTACTTCGTGAATGCACATTGGTATATCAAAAACATGTAAGAACGTTGCAGTCGAACGCACCACCAAAAATGAGAGAGATGGCATCTCTCAAATTGAGAGAGGTGGCATCTCTGAAAATGAGAGAGATGTCCGTATACCCTGAACCCATTGAAAATGGGAAATCAGGGTATAATGTTTTTGTTGAAATGTATGTAACAGGGAGAAGGAGGCGTGGAAGAATATATATTCTTGATCAGGGAGCCATGTACGTCTGTCCTTATGTGTGAACGCATCGTTCTCAGAACCTAAAAGGCCTAGAGACTTCAAATTTTGTATGTAGGTTCCAGTATAGCACGAAAAGATCGAGCTTGTTAAAAAAAAATCGATAATACAAATGGCAGCGTAAGCATAGCTGATGCAGCGACTTGCGCTTGTGTGTGCGTGCACCTGTGTATGTGTATGTTACTTGAAATGTACATACATATACATATGTATATAAAAGTACACGGAAGAGCGGTTCTTCGCAGGGTTCAGGTTATCCTTATGTCGAGCGGTCTCGACTAGAGTTTTCTTACTTGTTTTATTTAGTAATTTTTTGTTAATAAAATATTCTTGTCTATGCCTTTATAAAATTTGGCAAAATCAAAAGACAAGGTCAAGGTCAGAAGGTGTTGATTTTTCAGTTCTGATTTGACACTCCCCCAGTGGTCGTAGATATTATTGTTCATAGCGTAGATGTTCAAGAATATAACTGTAATGTTTCGATGATTACATTAAAAATGCGAAAATTAAAGGGTATCTTTGTAAGTCATGCCCCATTTGGGGCGTAACAATAATTTTCGAGGAATCGATAGAGAAGGTCAGTAACTTAGCATCCAGTTTTGAAGCTTCTAGCAGTAAAACTGTTGGCGATATAAGCTTATATTTGTTTACAAATACCATAACTTTTCGATTTTTAGATGTTAAAGAAAGTATATGTATATACCAAGTGTAAAGTCTCAATAGTGCTTAAAATATAACAGAATTAGTAAAATCACAATATTCAAGATCCGATTTGCCACGCCCCTAGTAGGCGTGACCATAAAATTTGGGCGATCTTTATAGTATCTGAACAGTAACCCACGTGCCAAATTTGGGCGTCCTTGCTTTAAAACTGTAGAATATACAGTTTGACCCGATTTACCATGCCCCCAATGCACGTAGATATATCCGCCATAGCTTTTTAATCTTGGGGTATCGACGTTTTATACCCTGAGTACATTGAAAATTACGGTATATTGTTTTCTTGAAAATTTATGTAACAGGCAGAAGGAGGCGTGGCAGACCCTATAAAGTGAAATGAATATTTGTGTATGGCATTCGTTTATTATTTTTCGATTACTCATACCGTTTCGGCTTATCGATAAACTTGGATAAAGTGAACTCGTTTTTTGCATACAGTTAAAATAAGATACAAATTTACTTTGTATATCAGTGCAATGAATACGTAAAAGATTTCTAAATGTTTGAATTTTGGACGCTAAGCCCACTCGTCCTTAATTGTCTTGCAGCCCAAGCGGAGTCGTTGCGCAGTTAGTGGAGCGTGTGCCTATGCGTGCGTGCGCCTGTATGCGTGTGTATATAAAGGAAACGAAAAATTTAAATTCGAGAATGAACATTTTTAATTGTGTTAAATTTTCTATACCGGGTCAAAATTTCCTCAACTATTTAAATCAGAGCTTGCAAATAACAGTTGAGCGTTTTTTCGTCACGCTCAAAGTCAGAGCAGGAGCGAAAAACAGAAAATATTCCGCTCTCGCTCTGAGCATTAGCTATTTTTTCTTGTCTGAATCGGTCTTCTCATGAGGGTTGTTTTTTGGGTGTTTTTGCCTCGATCTTTATGGCTGAACATCTGTTCGCGAGGGAAAATTTTTCTTACATTAATTACATTAATTTGCACTCTTACATTAATTTGCCTTGTTGGAAAAAAATGATTTTTTTTTGTATTAAGATGTTATTTAACTAGTACTAAACGTATACTGCCTATTGTTAAGTTAAATAACTAATTATACATTTAAATTGTCTTCGCTAATTGAACTTCGCCGTTCATTTAATATGAAATGCAGGGCTAAAAATAAGTTGCGGGTTATAACTACCTGTGCAAGCGCATTTAAATGTGGCAGTTTAAGCTTGATATCATTAAAAAATTAAAATATTTAGTAAATGTAAGATTCAAACTTGCGACGCAAGAATATTTTGCGTACTTTGATTAATACCATACACAAAGTACGTTTGCATCGCACATGAACATGCATCAGTCGCTCAAAGACCTTTTTCTTAATTTTACTCAAGCGTTCGCTCGCGGTCTGACCGAAACAAATGAGAAACGAAAAAACGGTTGTTGTCCGAGCGCAAGCGAACTGAGCGAAGACCTGTTGTTTTCGCTCGCTCGCGAGCATTTTCGTCAATTACTCAGTGAAAACTGTTATTCGAAGACCACGCAAAATGCTCAACTGTTATTTGCGAGCTCTGATTTAAATTGAAGATCACTTGTAATAAAGCCAATATACGAATCAGTTTGCATTTTTCTAAAGTGGAATAAAACCATTAAATCCATTGAGTTACACAGAAGTTATTAAACATATAGTGTGGCCGTGTTGCAAACACACGTGACTAGTTGCGTCAAGCATTGGCAGTCTTAGTCTTAGTTTGCGAATCACAGCTGTTCAATCGAATCAAAATTATATGTTTACACCTACTGGGACACGGCAAATAAAAACGGAAAAAGCTGCAGCTTTTAAGTTACAAAACACACATTATTATTACTTTGTGACCTTTGCACTCCTCTATTAATTTGACAATTATTTTATATGTATTTAAAAGAATATTTTAGTAACACAAAATAAATAAATAAAAGAAATATGGACATGACTGCGTCACAATTCTAACCCACCCTCAACACTCTCCAAAGGGCATCTTCCACGCACCACTTCATTTGTCACTGCTGGGAATTGCTTGCCGGTGTGTGTCCTTGCTAGTCAGCTAGTCAATTACATTTGTCAACATAAAAAAAAATAAAGTCAGATGTCGCCGATATTCCAACCTGCTAACACTGCCACTGCCCTTCGAAGCAGGCAGAAAACTTAATTAGCACCTAATCATTCATGCAGATCTTTCATGCAGATATCTATTGTATTTGTGGTTTCTTAGATATTCTAAGATAAATGTAAAATAATCGTGCTGTTTGTTGCTGCTGCCAATTGACAATTAGATAAACAATCGCTTTGATAAATAATTTCTGTGTTACTTATTTGATTTGAATGAAATGTTTAGCATACTGATTCAATTTTCAACTGACCTTCAATTTGAAGAAGTTGGTATAGCTAAATACAACATTTGGGGACAATTTATGGTCTGGAAAATCGGGAATTCATATCTTAGAATAATTTGGAACTGAGTGCTGTGACGTGAAAAGTATTTCGCAATCAGTAGAACTCGATTGCAACTTTCTTATTTATTTTATATGCATTTTTTACTTTCTAAATTTTAATTTATATTAATTCATTCTAATAATACAAAAATCATACTATATATAAATCCAGCTGGTTTAAACACATATCTGATGCCACTGCACAGCAAAATAAGCCGCGAGCAAAAAATGCTAATAGTCAAGACGCATCTTGCGATGATCCCGTTAATGCCTCTACATCATTGATACATACAAGGGAGTCAATTGACCAAACTCCTGACCGCTCGCAACCAACAAACGCTACGGTTATTTCCTCTCCAACGCCTCTGGCACCACTGTTCCCAATCACTTCTATAGCACCAGTGCCAACAGCATGTAATAACTATAACTGCAGTGTTCATCCAAGTAATTGTCGCCGCGAAAGCATGACTTATGAAAATGAAGGCTATTACAATATAATAGCAAAGCGACGTCACAGCCAAAATGAGTTAACTGCTCCAATAAATCGTACCATGTCCACGCGCAGTTGCGAAGAATCTAACAATAACGATCCTACGAATAGTCCGGACATTAATGCAGTAAATTTGCGCTACACCCAATCAGCACGCGAGGCTAATATTGAGGACCGCGGAATGATCTATGGATTAGTGGGTGGACAGTCAAAGCGAGATAGTGCGAGTATTGTTTGCTCGAACAATTCTAATAATACACGCACATTACTCATGCAATCACCCCTGGTTGAACCAACAGCAATTCAAATTAGCATGAGTCCTGCTCACACTGCCGAACCGGTGTTGACGCCAGGTGAGAGATTACGTCGCCTAGATGCTGCTATTCGGGAGAGATTACTAGAAAAGCAAAGAATTATTTGTGATATTTTTCGTCTGCCAGTTGAGCATTTTAATGAAATTGTCGATATTGCTATGATGCCAGAAGCTCCCAAAGACACCGCTGATATTGCACTAGCTGCCTACGATCAAGTCCAGATGTTAACTGGAATTTTAAATGATTACATGCATGTGTCACCCGAAATGGAAATATCAGCTGTGTCGACAGCTGTATGTGACCATTGTCACGATAAAGAAATACATTTCGCAAAAATATCTCCTCCGACGAAAAAAAAAACAACAACCAGCCCAACAGCAAACACCACAATTAAATAGAACGACAAAATATAAAACACGTGTTGCAGAAGAAATTTCTATACATGAGGATGACGACGGATATTGTGAAATTGACGAATTACGTTTGCCTGCGATTCTCGCCAAATCACCAGATTCATCAACCCCCTTAGCTCCATTTAATATTGTATCAGCTACGGAATTGAATATGATCTTAGCTTCGTCAAGTAACAGTGATACTGGTATACCCCATCAAGGGCAAAGCGACGCGACCGTAGATGACCATTTAGCAGAATGTGTTGATAAGTTACAAACAGGTGTTGGCTTTAATGCAAATAATTTAGAAGCAGTACAAGTGGATAAAACTACAAAATTAACGGAAGGAACTAAACTAAAACACACTGATACAAACCAAAAGAAAACAAAATATTAAATCACACGATACAGCAGATTGACGAGTCTCATTCTAATGACACGATGCAGAGCTTAGAATCTGCTGACAAAAGTATTCACCATGAAGTAAAGAGCGTGTGCGATAATTTGGTAAGTTTCATAGAAATGCAAACACACTTTGGATGTTATTTACATATTTTGTCAATATTTTTTCAGGGTTCATCTAAAAAGGTGCAGACACGAGACGCAATAATCAAGAGCTCGTCAACAATAATTCGGAAGACGTCTCCAATTGAAAATGAAAGAGGAGCAACCTCATCGTCTACCATTCCAGGCAACTTATGTAGGCTAAATCGCGTTCAGCACGTTAATTCACTAGAGCCGAGCGTTCCATGTCATGCTTTAAGCACCATCGTAAATGTGTTAAATGAGCAAATTTCTCTCCTATTGGTAAGAGTGGCCCCTAACACTTTTAAATAGTTATTTATTCTTGTTTTTTTTTTTTTAGCCCAAAATAAATGAACGTGATATTGAGCGTGAGCGTTTACGTAAGGAAAATCAACACTTACGCGAACTTTTAAGTGCTATGCACGAAAGTCAGAGAGTTAATATAGTAAAGGTAATTTAACTTCTAAAATTTTTATTTGTATATTAGGTATGACAAATTCAATTTATATTGTTTTTTGTTAATACCTAATCATGACTACTCTTTGTTTGCTTAAACATAATTATTTTTGTTGTTGCAAACAAATGTTTTTATTAACAAAGGAAACTCCATCCGATGTCCTGCCCATTTTGCAATCGGCTGATGCGGAATTCGAATATGATATTGATACAATATCAAATAGATCTGTAACACCCACAGCCACACCTTTGCCGTGCGTTTCAGCCGACGACAAAAATATAGAAACGCAAGATCTTTCCTCACATATAGTTTCTGATATTCTAGAAACAAGCAATACACAAAATGTTGATTGCAACGAGCAATTAGAATATCCAACTGAGTAGCAACACGAGCTTAAAAACATATATAACTTAGTAAATAGTAATTAGTTATTGATAATTGGAAATATGAAATATTTACAACACGTTATCTGGATGGTTAAGTGAAATTAATGCGACTGCTCTTGAAAAAGCCTAATAGTGTTTTTGTTAATATAACCTTATTAACGTTGCAGTTATTTTTGCTTTACTAAGACGTAACATGTACTGGCTTCAGGGTGAAATAAGTTTGATTTAAAATACGTATATAAATTCCAATTAGATACATTAAATAATTTAATACAATAAATTTTCGATTAACATTTATTTTGTAAAATTAAATTATGTGAAAAAGCGATAATTGCTACATATATATTGCACAATGTACAACATATTTATACGCCAACTGTTTAAAATTAATAAAATGAAAAAAGAATACTAATCTTCGATTTATCGAACTGATACAATTGCAGATTAATAAATTGCTACTGTTATTATGCTCGTTTAGCATTACTTAAGTGCTTTTCAAAAGTCCAGACTTCTCATCTAAGAGATACCCTGAAACCTGTGAGGATCCATACATTTTATGCTTATTTTACATATATACAATGCGCGTCACCAGGATAGCACACCCTTTACATTCACTGTAAATGTTTAATATATTCTATATCATTTGAGGTAGAGTCTTAAAATTGATTTTCTATTAAACTATGTTTTATTTTTCCTAAAATAAAATAAGATTTATCATTTCAAAGTATTTTAAAATTTTAAAAAAAGCATACTTGTTTTAAATAAGAAAACTCTAGTCGGGCCTCCGACTAGGAGATTCCTTGAAGAGTTTTCATTTAATATATACGCACGCAAAAGTATATTCAATTTGCAATTTTTACCAATAGAACCATCTATGTTTCGATTCGATAGGGCAGTTGATAATTTGCAAACTATAGCGCCACCTAGTAGCCATACATAAAACTTGCGGAGTTTAGAATTTGCTGGATGCACGCAGTGCAATGTACGAGTGTGTGTGTGTGTATGTGTGCACACGTATAGGAAAGGTATGCTTGGCGCTGCTGGTCACATGGGTTTGGTCAAACGTTTTGTTTAATAACTTCTACGCAAATAAATGGATTTGAACGAAATTTTCAGATTCTAATTATTTTATTTTATTAAATTTTTCCGATTACATATATTAGCTTTGTATGCAACTAACTTCAATTTAAATATTAGGGGAAATTTGGAGCCGGTATCCAAAATTAACAAAAATCAAAATGGCATAAAATAAACATAAAAATAAAAAAACTAGTAAGAACGTTGCAGTCGGACGCAACCGACTGCGAACTACTTTTTCACGTCCCAGCACACTACAGGGGCATCTATAACATTATATTTAAAAATTAATATTAAATCCCAACTGGTACCGCTCAAATTAGCTGCCGATTAAAAATTTGCATCGGAAGTGGCCAGGCAGTTTCTATTTGGATCGAAGTTTAGAACCTTACCTTAGCAAAAACACTCCCCACCAAAAATGAGAGAGATGGCATCCCTCAATATGAAAGAGGTGGAATCTCTGAAAATGAGATAGATGCTCGTTGGCGAGCGTGAGGTGTGGACTCGCCACAAAAAGGGTACAATGTTTTTGTGAAAATGTATGTAACAGGCAGAAGGAAGCGTGTTAGACCTAATAAAGTATATATATTCTTGATCAGGAGAGAAGCCGAGTCGATTTAGTCCTGTATGACTGTCCGCATGTTTGAACGCGTCGATCTCAGATCATATAAGAGCTAGAGACTTCAAATTTTTTTGGGGGTTCGTGTATAGCACGAAAGGATCGAGTTTGTTCCGATAACTGCCATAGTTTTAATGGTATCGATTAAAAACTGATATATTCATTTAGTTATAAAATTCTATCTAATTCATCTTTATAGCTAGAGTCTTCAAATTAGTGTTATCAAATTTAGTGTTATTTAAGTATTACTAAATTTCGGGTTTCACTAATTTTTGATGCCACGCCCCTTTGATTCAAATTGGTAAAACACATGATCAACATTGTTCGTCTAGAAAAAAAGTTATTAAACATTTAATATCTCATTATCGGCGCCTTGCAGACAGCGCACTGCTGAGTTGCTGAGTCAAAGTTCACAGTTAGCAGACTGTGTGCTTGTGCGTGTATGTGTTGGGTGCTACGTACGGAGAATTTTAGTGCTTTGATTTGCCACTCTTTGATTTGGCATTGTTTTTGTCATGTTCATAGAGTGGGTGTTCAGGAATATAACTGTAAGGTTTGGATGCTTACACTCCCGAAATGTGAAAATTACAGAGTATTTTTTGTAAGTCACGCCTCATTTTAGGCGTAGTAATAATTTTGGGGATTCGATAAAAGAGGCCCCTAGTTACTTAGCATCCAATTTTGAACCTTCTGGCATTAAAACTGTGGGCGTAGATATATCCGGCATACCTTTCGATTGTCGGATGTTAATCCGAGTATATATACTAAGTCTCAAGTCTCTATCATCTTTAGTGCTCTAAATATAACAGAATTAGTAAAATCACTACATTTTCAGATCCGATTTGCCCCGCCCTCGTAGGCGTGGCCATACCATTTTTGGGCGATTTTGAAAGGAGCGTAACAGTAATCTACATGCCAAATTTGGGCGTTCTGGCTTTAAGAATAAAAGATACAGTTTGACTCGATTTGCCACGACCCCAATTTACGTAGATATATCCGCCATAGCTTTTTGATCTTGGGATATGACGTGAGTGTTGATTCCAAATATTTCTGAGATACAGGAAAACGATTTTTCGGATTTTACACGCCCCTAGTGTGCGTATATATTCCAAATTTCAAGTCTCTAGTTTCAATAGACGAACAGCATGACGGGCATTGCCCAAAACCAATATATTTATTTCACTTCGTGAAAAAGTATGAAAATTGGGGGCTGCAGCTCGAAAGACGTGTGAGATGTAATTTAATTACTAACTTTCGAAAAGTTGTTAATCGATAACATTAAAATGGGAACAGTTATCGATATTTTCGTGCTACACGATTATTTGGTTATAAAATTATATTTAATTCATCTTTATAGCTAGAGTCTTCAAATTTTGTATTTAGTGTTAGGCCTTACGCAATTTCGGGTTTTGTTAAATTTTGTGTGCCACGCCCCCTTCGCCTCAAATTTGTAAGTCCCGTATATCAAATACTCGAGACTTGTGCTTTGGCACATACATACATATAGATTACATGATCATGCCCAACAAGTTTTATCCAAATCGTTCGTCTAAAAAAAATTATTAAGCATTTAATATCCCATAGCATTGCCATACATATAGAAGCCCAAGAACAGCTGACGCAACGACTTGCGATTGTGTGTGCGTGCGCCTGTGCGTGTGTGTATATGTTTTGCTTGTACTGAACGTATGTATGCATGTGTATACAAAAGAAACGAAGAATGCTTGGAATAGCGGTTCTTAGCACGGTTCAGGGTATACCCTAGTCGAGCGGTCTCGACTAAAGTTTTCTTACTTGTTTTACGTAGTACATGATGACAATTTGACAGGGCTATAATGGTATTGTGACAACAAACACATTCGACATTGTGAATTCTAAGTCTGTAAATAGTTGTTCCGTAAGTGAACAAGCAATTAGCATGAAA
>CAUIUS010000421.1:0-26558 GCA_961210405.1 Drosophila mercatorum | reverse complement strand
GTTTACAAAACTTTTGAAAGGCTTTGCCATGGCTCATGCAAAATGGTAATATTTTCATTATGGAAAGGGTATGGAAGTCTGAAGTCTTTTTGAGCTTTATATAAGAAGCTCTTTCATCAGATATACATATGTAGCTGGAAAACAGCAAAAGATCACTTATGTAATTTAGTCTAAATTTTAGTATTGAATAAAACGGCACTTGACCCCGGTCAAAAAAATAAGTTTTTTCTTTTGTTTTCAACAAATGGTTAATTTGCCCACACACTTTCAGTACTTACCGTTACAGCAGCTTACATGCATATATGAGCATTGGTGTGCGTCTGGGCGAAACTTTAGCTGCCGTCTGTCCGTATGTATGAACGCGTTGATCTCAGAACCTACAAGAGCTAGAGACTTCAAATTTTTCATAGGTCCCTGTATAGGGCGCACATATCGAGTTTGTTTCAGAAAATCGATAACTATTTTAATTTTATTGTTATCGACTAAAAACGAACAACCAAATTCAGGTTTCAAATTCTATCTAATTCATCTTGCTAGCTTTCAAATTTAGCTTTTAGTGTTTTTTGAGGCTTACACAATTTCGGTTTTTGTTAAATTTTGAAACTTGTGCTTTGGCCAATACACATATGTGAATGACATGATCACGCCCAACAAGTTTGATCAAAATTGTTGGTCTAGAAAAAAGTTATTAAACATTTAATTTCCCATAACATTGGCATACAAATAGCAGCTCAAGCACATCTAACGCAGCAACTTGCGCTTGTGTCTGTGTGCGCCTGTGTATGTGAGCTTATGTATTTCTGGTAGTGTAGGTACATATACATACGAATATAAAAGAAACGGAAAATGCACGGAATAGCGGTTCTTCGCAGGGTTCAGGGTATCCCCTAGTCGACGGTCTCAACTAGAGTGACAGACGGACGGAAGGACCGTGCTAAATCGACCCGACTTCTCTCCCTGATCAAGATATATATACTTTATGGGGTCTGGCACGCCTCCTTCTACCTGTTACATACATTTTCACAAAACCATTATACCCTTTTTTCCCATTTTTAATGGGCTCAGGTTATAAAAATATATTATATATAGTTCCTTATATATACAATCTGGACACATTTATTTTTCGTTCTTCACACAACACAAATGCCATTGGCCAATCATTGATAACTATTTATTTTAACACGTATACTTCCCGTCGTTTATTTTTTGACCTGTTCGGTCCGAGAATAGCCTTTCTCTTACATCGTTCACTAGATAATGCCCACCGATCCATGCAAGGCTGCTCAAAAGTCCGCAAGCCTTACGGTTCCAAGTCGCACAGACACTTCGTCCGAAACTCCAGTGCTAACCAAGCACATCCCCATTCGTACCTCTACGGCGACCCCTCGAAGCCACAGCGGGTCTCCGACTTCTCGCCCTCTGTCTCTAATCCTCGTAAGAGCATCTCCCGACTCCGACGGTCGTTGTGACTGAGACAGAGTTTCCCATACTCAACAGCTCAGAGAACGCTCCAATATGTCGCTTTTCGACTTCATTGCGACATGCGATGTCTTGACGATGTTCGAGGCTCGCGAAAGTGAGGCTGTAAGTGGAGAAGGAACTTCTAAATTCAATAAAAAAGAACTTAGAGCAGCTGAAGTCACTTTGGGCGAATGTGGAGTCGAAATATACACGCATCCATAGGGGCTTCACTGCCCAAAATCTTGAGGTGAGTCAGATGACGTAGACCACCATTAAGACGAAGTACGAATACTGCGACATGGCATACGTGCGATGAGGAACTCTTTTCGAAGAACGCATCGAACAGATATCGCCTCAGACTTTTCCCGCTCCTTCAAGGCCTCCGGCTTCCCAAGGTTACCGACTGCCTCCATGTGAGGTCGACATTTTCGAAGGCGATAGTCTTGCGTGGCTAACATTCCGCGATTTGTCTCCACGATCTACATTCGCAATCCTTGTTGTAAAGGTACGATTTCCCAGCTGGGCCAGACTCAGCCTGGCCCAGGGTTACCTACAAGCCAATTTATAGGATGCTGGGACGTACTGGGGTAGGGAAGGGAAATACTGCGACTCACAGCCGCGGGCGGACATGCTCTCGCCCGGGAGCGTCGATACGGCGGTTGCTGCACCGCGTCGGTCGACTTTAGCTGCGGCAGCGGGCTCGGCGCGCCCGCTGATTTTATGCTCACACAGACAAAGGGCACACAACGAGGGGGTTTAACTTTCATTAGCGCTTAGGATACACCTATTTCTATTATTCTATTATTCTATTCTATTATTCTATTATTTCCAATGTGAATTATATTTAAAGAAAGAAAACAATCCGTTTATTCTAATTATTTTATATTATTTTACTTAATTTGTTCTTGCACTCACTCTATTTTTCCTTTTCCCAGGGTGACCTCTTCTTCATTCCCTATGATCTGGCTTTCAGCTTCCCCGTGCGTTGCTCATTCCCTCGGCGATTCCCCCAATCCAGGAAGCGCCAACTAGTGATGGCAAAATATATTCATTAATCGATTATGGAATCATATGATTAAATTTAGCTGCGCGATTATAAATCGAAATTAATCGAACATAAGTGAAAATAATCGATTAATCAAATGATTTTTTATTTGTATAAAAAGTATAAATTATGTTTATTATTTATTTAGTATTTTATAAGCCAAACGTGATATAGTCATTATTATTAGTTATTCTTAGCTGGAACTTTGTATAGGGGATAATGTTCCTTGATCAGTTTTAAAAATCTTTTTCCTAAATTTATATTCAATATTACATTAACATACATTTTGCCTTAAATTATATATTTTATAAAACATTACCCTCCACGTGTGAAAATGGCTAATTATCCATGACAATCCTCTCCACAATAGCCTTTGTCAGTTTGATATGTTTGGAGCCACCCGAAGCAAAGATATGCATATTTAAAAATGCATCAGCGATGTGTTGCTGTTTTTCAACTGGTTTTGATTGCCTTGTTCTAGCCACTTCCATGTTCTCCTCACGTTCAAAATTTTCTTTGGGTGTCTAAAGAAACAAATTTAAATAAATACCAGTAAAGCTTAAAAATTACTTTAAGAGACGCGATCTAGTTAATATGCTTTAGCTTTCAATGCAGCAGCATGTTGGTTGTGTTTTTGCAAAATTTTAATTGTTTTTGACATAGTCGGCACTGCACACCTCCATCACTCGTTTTGGAAAAATATTTCCACGCTTTACTAGTTGTTGGTGCCATTATAAACATGAAAGTTTTCTCACAATTTTCGCGCAAATGTTGCTTCTTAGTGATGCGATTATTTGACCCATTAATTGATTAATGTTTCAGATAATTAAACCCCGTTTTGCGATACAATTTAATCGCAATTCGAAGCGATATTATCGATTAATGGTTATCATATGATTAATCGTGCCATCACTAGCGGCAACACAGCTTCACGGCGGATCCCTTGGCGATCCTGGTAACGCTGATAGTAATACCTCTAGCGTCGATTCTGAAGCGTGTCCGCCGAAACTTTTCGCGCCGGGTGGACACCTCCCGTTTGAGCAGTTGAGCCACCTCGCTGCTCAAGACCGTGCTTGGGGGATCACCTGCCAGGACGCGGGAATCGTCATGCCTTCTGGGGCGGCTTCCTCGGACAACAAGTCGAGATCGAGTCTGCCGCAGCGCGCGTGGGTGTGCTGCTGTTGTTGACATTAACGACGCGCCTGGGTCGATGTCTCCGCCTGGGCCTGTAGCAGCCGCTCTTCGGCTGGAGCCATCCGTCTCGCGTTCTGCATAACCTTTGGGCGGTAGCGGACTTCGACCCGCGGATAGCCTCCCAGTGGTTGCCGATGGGCGACCGCTCACCTTCGTCTCCCCGCGTCGAGGAACCTTCGTCTCCACCGAAGGCGCTTTGCAAGGCGGATGTCGAGTGGGAAGAGTCAGACGGCACGAGCGCCTCCTCCCACCTTCCACTATCGAGGCTCAGATTCTCCCCACCACCAATTTCCAGTACATCGTCCATTCTGCGAACAAACATAATATTAGTACGTTCTACAACTCTATCGTACAACGAACCGTCGACCCGTTATTTTATTAGTCAGGGATACTCAGTTTAGTGATGTTTGTGGAGACACCGGATCTCATGCGAACCTTCGGCCGGTTCCTCGCCCCTCCCTCTTCGTTCGCCTTGTCCGCCCGTCCGTCGTTGTCTGTAAGCCCTTCGTCGTCTTTATTTCCGACTCGAAAAATGGCTTCAACTGTGCCACACTGGCCACCCTTCTCTTTCGCTCGCCTTCCCTTGCGAGTCGCACGATATTGGGGGAAACAAATTTAACGACCCGGTAGGAGCCGTCAAACTTCTGGGCCAGT
Organism: Drosophila mercatorum; assembly: GCA_961210405.1. Classification (NCBI taxonomy): domain Eukaryota; kingdom Metazoa; phylum Arthropoda; class Insecta; order Diptera; family Drosophilidae; genus Drosophila; species Drosophila mercatorum. The sequence goes on along the minus strand of CAUIUS010000421.1, from coordinate 22,204 downwards.
TTCGCTGCGAAGCGTTCAGCTGCGTTGGACAGCTGGTACTAACGCAGAAGGACTAGGGACCCGACCGTGGGCCTCCTACGAAGATTATAGTATCGCCCTTGGTCCCTCGACGCTTTCTGCAAGTTACTACGTGCGATCGAGATCGGCCGGCTAGCGTGGTTCCCTCCCCAACATCAGCAACGATGGGCTAAAGCCAGTCGACTCCGCCACACTGGCTGCCAGCGCTATCTCAGACAGCAGCTCGTCACACGATGTTTGGTGGCACCTCACGGTGTTGGGTGACTCCATAAACGTCCAGAAACTCTTGCTCGCCAACTGCACTTCATTGTCACATACGAAGGTCTTCGGCACTCCGAATCTGCCGTCGATCCGTTCGCGAAATGATGCCTGCAGAGTCGCGGCCATCGCACCAGTTCGTCGGGGCACCAGTTCCACCCATTTGGCGAACGCGTCATGAAACACGAGCAGCATCGTGTTGCCGTGCTTTGAACGAGGCAGAGGGCCTACGAAGTCGGCGCATAGGACCGCCATCGGCTCCACCACTTGTCTCGTTAACATTTGGCTCGCTGGTCGTTGCTGTTCGCTTTTGAATTTTTGGCACGGTTCGTAGCACCTCACGTATTTGGTGGTGCTGGGCGAGTCGGCACGGCGTCTTCCGCATGTCTTGATAGCCGGCCGGGGGACGTCGTGGCACTCTTGCAGAGCTCGTTCTCGGTGTTCCATGGGGACGCACAGCTTCTACGGGATGTAGTCCTCTTCGTCCGTCCGATGTGCCAGGTTCCTGTACAGCTGCCCGTTGTTCTCCACATAGTCGGCGAACTTCTCCGGCTCTCGAGCGATCCTCTCCCGCTTCTTCTCAATCCACCGGTATGTGGTTTCGCCTGTCACTGCTAGCTGGCAGACCTCTAGAGGCTGCCTGGACAGGGCGTCGGCCACCACGTTCAACTTTCCACGTCGATACTGGACATTAAACTGGAGTTGTTGCAATCCGAGAAATCCTTCCCGTGGGGCTTTCGATCTAGTTCAGCCACTTGAGCGCCAGGGGATCCGTTACTACCTCGAACCTGTAACTCTCCAGGTAGCAGCGCATCATCCTGATCCGCCACACGATGGCCAGGCACTCCTTCTCGGTTGCCGAATAGTTCACCTCTGCCCGTAATAGCCTTCGACTCGCGTACGCTTTTACCCGCTCTTCTCCTCTACCGTTTGTGTTAGCACGGCGCCCAGCCCATAATCGCTAGCGTCGGTCTGTAACACAAACTTGGAGGAGAAGTCTAGGCACACCAAGACGGGCGCGGTCTTAAACTTGTCCTTGAGTCTCTGGAACGCCTCTTCATGTTCCTTGTCCCACTTCCACTTGACGCCTTTCTTCAGGAGTGACGTCATCGATTGCACCAGGGATGCGAAGTCAGGTACGAAACGTCTGTACCACGACGCCATCCCCAAACATTGCCGCAGCTCTTTGAGATTCGAGGGAGCTGGGAGTTTCCGGATCGCCTCAACCTTGGACGGATCCGTACTGATTCCCTCCCCGTCACTACATGCCCCAGATAGACCAACCTTTCTCTAAAGAAGCTGCATTTCTTGCGATTAACTTTGAGGTTGGCTGCTCTCAGCCTCTGAAACCCCTCCTTCAAGTTAGCCATATGCTGCTCCTTATCGGCGCCTACCACCACAATATCATCCAGATATGCGAACGCGTACGGCTCCACCTCCGGCCCTGTAACCTTGTCGATCGCCCTCTGAAACGTTGCCCCAGCCGAGTGCAACCCAAATGGCATCCCCGCCATTGAAACAAACCCGCCCTGGCACAGTGAACGCCTTGCATTCCCTACTGTCCGCCGCCATCGCGATCTGCCAATAACCGTTCTTTAGATCTAGCGTCGAGATGACACGCGCGTGACGCAACCTCTCGAGGATGTAATTGATCCGAGGGACTGCATAAGCATCTGGTATCGAATGAGCGTTCAACAGCCGATAGTTGATGCACATGCGCCATTCAGCTATCTTTTCTTCACCAAGACTATTGGTGCACTGTGCGGACTCCTCGACGGCTCTATTACTCCAATTCGAAGCAGCTCCTCCACCTCCTCGTCAATCACCTTCTGCATAGCGGGATTCTTGGGATAATACCTCTGCTTCAGAGGCCTATCATCTCTCATCCGTATGCTATGCTCGGCGATGTGAGACACCCCTTCGAGGTGTTCGAACAGTGCTAGCTCGTCCTCAAGGAATCGCTTCATTCCGCTTTCCACATCCGCCGGCCACTCCGCATCTCCTGCGTTCGTCTCCACCTTGTCCTCGCATCCGATCCTTCCTGCCTCTGGCAAGCTCTTATCTATCGCCTGACATGTTATGATCTCCTCGCGGTTAGTCGTCACCAAACTACTGAATTTGTCCTTTGGCGGCGTCATCCAGGGGCTTGGCTTCCTCCTCTTTGGTCGACGTGCTGGCGTCTCCCATCTTTCTCTCGGGGCAACTTCTAACAACGTTTCCTTGGAGATGGATGGCAACTCCTTCCCGGTGGCGCGGCCTCAGTCTTCATATGCAGCTTGGCGCATCCAGAGCGCACGTTCGTCTCTATGGCACCCAGGAAATCCATCCCTAGGATAACCTGGTCCAACATAGTAGGCATGATGAGTAGTGCTATCTGCACGGCCCTGCCGGCAAGATCCATATGTACCCTCATCAGCTTCCTCACATACAACGACGATCCGTCTGCCAGCCTGATGCGCGACTGCACCTTCTCGACCTTTCCCGTGATCGCCGTCCTCCGCACGCAATCCTCGCTCATGAAGCTACGACTAGTCCCTGTGTTGATCGTAGCGTCCATCCCGTGACCACTACGAGATAGTCTTTGAAGGCTTCACCGGGATGTGCCCGTACAGCTGAGATCTCCTCAGGTCGGGTTCGGACTTCCGGCAAGAGTGGTGCCCAAGACCCGATGCGGCACTTCCCAAACTGGGCTCCGCCGCTCCGGCATCTTGAGCCTCTAGCTCAGTCAGCCGGGGCCACACCTCTGCGGAATGCCCACCGCCCTGGATAATCTTATAATGGTATAATGGTTTTGTGAAAATGTATGTAACAGGCAGAAGGAGGCGTGGCAGACCCCAGATCAGGAGAGAAGCCGAGTCGATTTAGCCCTGTCCGTCTGTCTGTCTGTCTGTCCGTCTGTCCGCCCGTCCGTCTGTCCGTGTGTTTGAACGCGTCGATCTCAGAAGATATATGATATAAGGAAGTTCGTGTATATCACGATTATCCTCTCCGAACCATTTATTTTTTCAGCATCTCAAGATGTTGAGATAGTTGCTGCTAAACTTACTCTTAAATCCTGCTCCCTTTTTATTACATGTTCATATATCACCCTCTTCTGATGTTCAAGTTTATGCGCAACACATGACTTGCAATGAAGAAATTTATGGACATGTAAAGGATAATGATTTCTTTCTGGTGTTGGGTGACTTTAATATACCGAACACTTCTTGGATCCCTAATCCTAGTTCAACTTCCCTTATTCCTACACTTGATCATTTTTTCTTTGATGAATTATTTTCTATTTCTATGCTGCAGATGAATTCAATCTCAAATCATCTGAATCGATTGCTTGATCTGTTTTTTATTAATGATGACATGCATTATTGTTTCTAGATCATTCTCTTTTGCCTACCGGAGGACATTTATTTATCATCCTACATTGGACGTATCACTGTCCATAAGTACTCCTCCAATTTGTGAACCTACTCCATCAAAATGTCGTTGTTACAAGAAGTGCACTTTTGCTTTGCTCAACCAACTTATTAGTGCAACAAATTGGTCTAAGTTATATGATTCCGTTGATGTTAATTGTGCAACAACAATTGTGCAACAACTATTTTCTATAACATTTTATTTATAAACATCAATAAGAGGATGAGAGTGTTCCTATGTGACTCCCTGTGCTTTTTCTAATAAACCTCCGTGGTTTACTCAGACGCTTTCCAATTTAAGAAACATTAAGTCTAAATTCTTTAAAAATTATAAAAAGTCTGGCTACACTATTAACTGGTCTAAATATTTTTATTTTAAATATTTAAACGTAAGTCTTCTAGTTTACCTTCCACATTTTCTATTGAATCTATCAGTACTTACAATGATCATGATTCCTTTGACCTTTTTGCCGATTTTTTAATCAACTTATTCCCTTTGTTCTTAATCGATCAACCCCGACTAACTGCCAGAAATGACTTCCTAGTAAACGATGTTTTTTAAATAAAATGCAAGTTATATATTCAGATTTCAGCAAAGCATTTGATTCAGTTCACCATGAAGTACTACTTCATAAGCTTGATCTCATATGTTTTTATACTGAACCCATTGAAAATGGGAAATCGGGGTATAATGTTTTTGTTGAAATGTATGTAACAGGCAGAAGGAGGCGTGGCAGACCCCATAAAGTATATATATTCTTGATCAGGATGACAAGCCGTGTTAATATAGCCATGTCCGTCTGTCCGTCTGTCCGTCCGTCTGTCCGTATGTATGAACGCGTCGTTCTCAGAACCTATAAGAGCTAGAGACTTGAAATTTTTATGTAGGTTCCTGTATAGCACGAAAAGATCGAGTTTGTTAAAAAAAAAGATAACTGTCTTAATTTTAATGTTATCGATTAAAAACGAAATCGATGCTCAGTTATATAAATCTATATAATTCATCTTTATAGCTAGAGTCTTCAAATTTTGCACTTAGTGTTATGAGCCTTATACAATTTCGGTTTTTGTTAAATTTTGGATGCCACGCCCCTTCGCCTCAAATTTGTAAGTCCCGTATTTCAAATACTAGTTTGGCACACACATACATATGGATGACATGATCACGCCCAACAAGTTTGATTAAAATCGTTCGTCTAGAAAAAAGTTATTAAACATTTAATTTCCATAGCATTGCCATGCAAACAGCAGCCAAAGAACAGCTGACGCTCCGACTTGCGCTTGTGTGTGCTTGCGCCTGTGTATGTGTGTGTGTATGTTTTGCTTGTAATGAACGTACAAGTGCATGTGTATATAAAAGAAACGAAGAATGCAGGGTTCAGGGTATACCCTAGTCGAGCGGCCTCGACTAGAGTTTTCTTACTTGTTTTTTCCTAAACTCTTATCTTTTTATCATCCTATTTAAAGGGTAGAACTCAAAGAGTTGTGTTGAGAACATCTTTTTCGAAACAAATCTTCGTTCCTTCAGTTGTACCTCAGCGTAGTCATCTCGGACCTTTACTTTACTTTTACTTTATTTATCAACGACCTTCCCAGTTGTATTTCTTATTCAAAGATCTTCATGTATGCTTATTACGTAAAACGTTGCCTTTCAGTCATTTGATTGTGCATAATGTTAAATAATAAATATAGTTGTAAGTGCATGAAATGAATTAGGGCACTGTAAAGAGCTGCACAAGAGCGACGACAGCGGGAGCGAGTGCTCTCGCTAGCTGCTAGGCTCCTGTGCTGGTTCTCTGGCCGCTAGCTTAAGTCTTAGCTTGCAATAAATAAGTACACAATTGAATTCGTTGTCGGCCAACCGCTGTTCGAAGACCACATAAGTTGCTTTTTTAAACGGCATATAGTGCCAAGCCCTTTTGTCAAGACATTTTTGGCACCCCGGGTGGACTCTTCAACAGCAGGTGACATCGGTGGAACAGGAGACCTGCAGATTGAAACTGCATGTAAACCTATGTACAAATGTATATGCCTGTCTATTAATAAATGCTTAACTTGGTTGCTTATACGTACATATATTGTCCAAATAATTAAGCATTGACCTCTGTCTGCTCTCGAACTTTTACGAAAATAGAGCCAAAACCGAGTCAGAGAGTTCAACCTCTGTGTAAAGAAAGAAAAGAAAAGCAAAAAACCGTTTCACAGAGCTTTTGTGCTCAAGTCGAGCTCTTAAAATCTTTCCTAGTTGTCTATTATTGCTGGCGCAATCGTTGGTGTGAGCGCTCGCTTGCGAAGATAAAGCGCTGATACATTGTTGTTGCTATCAGCTCTTCGTCATAATTGCGCTCTTGTCGTTCGGCAAAATTTATAAGTGTGCGCATGCAGCCGTCGCTGTCGTGAAGTTCGGCTGTGCATTTGAGCTGTCACTTGCGCTGATCATTGTGCTCATCAAACGTGCATGAGTGCATGCTCGCCTCACCAGCTCTATTTGTCCGCTGTTGTGAAGTTCGGCTGTGCATTTGCGCTCCCACTTGCGATGACACTCACGATCAAACACTGGGTGGTTGTCTAAATAATTTACAGGTATCTGTTACAATCGTTAGTAGCAGCTCATTTACAACTAGCTAACATATAAAATATAGACTATCGACCGAACGGAGTGCATAGTATTCTGCGATTCCTTAGCTTACATTATTATTCGGGTTTAGTTGAAATTGGTTTCAATTAAATAAAATTTTTGAGAATCATGACTGACAAGCGAGGAAAGAATCGGTCAATGGACGAGTCATCATCAGCGTGACAGTCAACCAAAACCGGAAAGTCATGCCAATTCCACCATGATTAGTTCCGTGTCACATACAAGAAACCCAACTAACATTAAATTACCAAGATTTAGTGGAGAGTATTCCGAATACAAGAACTGGTCTGTTCGAGAATTTAGTTGACAATGATCCAGCTCTGTCAAACATAGAAAAGTTCAATCATTTTTGTCGTGCCTAAATCGAGAGGCACTGGGTACTGTTAAGGCTAATCAAGTAACAGAAGATAATTACCCAAAAGTTTTGAAGGCTTTAAAAACAGAATATGACAACCAATGTATTTTTTATAGCATCTCCAAACTGTTTGAACTACCTAGTATGTCTGCACCATGAGCATCATCTTTGCGCAAGATGATAGATTTGGTGCGTGTCATTCATGAATCGCTGTTATCGCTATAATCTGATAAACAGATTTTCAATGCCATGTTGATACATTTAGCAATGAGCAAGCTAGACACTGGCACACGCTCAAGATGGGAAGAGGACTTAGACTACAACAAACTTCCATTGTGGAATGATTGTGAAGTTGCTTTAAACAGACGCTATCAACATTTGACAGCTGAAGAATCATCTCTTGCATGCGAGGTGGAAAAACGTCATTAGCCCTTACTCTTCAAAGTCAGCTCCAAGTCAATAAATGTGGTTTTTGCAAATCTAATGACCATTATATTTAGTCTTGTTCATCATTCGCAGCACTACCTTGCCAGAATCGATTCGAATTCGGCTATCCGCTTTGTATAAACTGCGAACAGGACATTCGGTAGCTGCTTGTAAATCAGCACACTGTCGTGTTTGCTCTAAGCCCCATCATTCCATTCTTCATAGATACACTTTGGAGGTTCCTCAGGCTGCCTCAACGGTTATCCCAGTAGCTCCGAGGCCCATTGCGTCACAGTTTTCGGCTGTGATCCACGCGAGTAGCGCCTCTGACCAAGTTCTCCTGTCAACGGCTGTCGTCAGAGTAAAAGATCAATCAGGATCGTATTAGTTAGCTAGAGCCCTCTTGGACTCCAGCTATCAGGTTAACTTTATCACTGAGGAGTTAAGCAATTTAAATTGAAGAGGCAAAATAGGGGTATTCAATTATTGAGCATTGTAAACTGTCAGTCAGTTGTTAGTCACAGTATTCAACCATCAAAAGCCTCACGAACGGATGACACACAAGTCATGACTGATTTTGGCATCCTACGGTCCATATCGTCACACCAACCTGAAAAACTTACTGAGAGGATCACTGTGCCTGATAGCGCGAAGTAAGCTGATCCTCGGTTCCACAAGCCACAACGCATTGATATCCTTCTCGGTGCCGATATCTTTTTGATGTATTAAGAAAAGGCCGAATAAAAGAAGCTACCAACAGCATAACACTCCAACTTACAGCCTTTGGTTGGATAGTGTCTGGTCGTTGCCGAACGAAGGAAATAGCCGTCCGTTCCTCAACTTTAATGAGAGTTGTGACGGACGAGATCTATGTAGGATCGATCGTTCGAAAGTTCTGGGAGTTAGAAGATAAACCCAAAACAATAAATTCAAACTTGTATACCCCAGAACAACAGCTGTGCGAGAAGTTCTTTGTAGAGACTATTCGCCAATCCACCTCGGGTCGGTTCAGAGTGTCGTTGCCATTCAAATCCAGTCTGCACAGTTTAGGCATGTCATATGACATAGCCAAAGGACGGCTTATGGCTTTAGAGAGAAAACTGTGCAAAGAAGATGACTTTCGGCCCATGTATATCGACTTCATGATGGAGTACTTGGCCTTGGGTCATATGAGCCCGACCGATAATCACATTCCGAGAGAACCGCATTATTTTATTCCGTACCAATGCGTGCTATGACCGCACAGCTAGTTAGATAAGCAATTGTTCAGATAAGTAATTGAATCTCCAAGAGATTCTAATCCAACCAGGCGGTCCGTTTGTTTGTGGCACGATTATACGATCCCTTAGGTTTGCTAAGTCCGATCGTAAGTCGTGCAAAGGTCCTGATACAGGAAATGTGGTTGAATAAACTTTGATGAGATGACCAATTACCTGCCCGAATGAAACAAGAGTTGGAAGCAGTGACCAACTGTTTTACAGAATTAAATGCTTTGTGCATACCTCGTTACGTATGCCCGCGTAAACAAGAGCCTACGGTTGTTGTCTATGCGTACGAGTGCAGACAGTTGATGGTATCAGTGTCAGGTTGCTAACCGTCTAGTCCAAAGTAGCCCCACTGAAAACGATGTCAGTGCCGCGGCTTGAGCTGCTCGTTTACATGGGAACAGACCCTTTGAGATTAGCGGAGTGGACTTTGTGGTCCAATTTTAGTTTCGTTGGGGATTCGGGGCAAAGCGTCCGTTAAAATGTATATTGCCTTATTCGTCTGTTTCGCTTCGAAGGCTGTACATATAGATCTAACTTCTACAACCTTTTTATGTGCTTATCCAGGTGCATTGGTCGACGTGGCATTGTCCGAAAACTCTAATGCGACAATGCCACCAAGTCGTGGGTGCAGCGCGCACGTTGCGGCCAATTTCAGCGACAACTCAGCTGCGATCCAAGCGTATGCTGCGGTGCGGGGAATGAATTTTATTTTCATTTCCACGCGAGCGCCGCATTTCGGCAGCGGTGAAGTCGCCGAAAGGCCTGCTGCTCAAGGCAATTGGCAGCGCAGTGCTCCGCCAGTACGAGAAAACTCTAGTCGAGACCGCTCGACTAAGGGATACCCTGAACCCTGCGAAGAACAACTATTCCAAGTAATCTGCGTTTCATTTATATACACATGTATATGTATGTTCATTACAAGCAAAACATACACACACACGCACAGGCGCACGTACACACAAGCGCAAGTCGGTGCGTCAGCTGTGCTTTGGCTGCTATTTGTATGCCAATATTATAGGAAATTAAATGCTTAATAATTTTTTTTCCAGAGAAACGATTTTGATTAAACTTGTTGGCAAAGCACAAGGAACTACTACTGTACTTGAAATACGTGTTTTGCAAATTTGAGGCAAAGGGGCATGGCATCCAAAATTTAATAAAAACCGAAATTGTATAAGGCTCACATAACACTAAAATAACAAGTAAGAAAACTCTAGTCGAGACCGCTCGACTAGGGTATACCCTGAACCCTGCGAAGAACCGCTATTCCGTGCATTCTTCGTTTCTTTTATACTACATATGTATATGTGTGTTCATTACAAGCAGCACATACAGACACGCATACACAGACGAACGCGCACACAAACGCCAGTCGGTGCGTCAGCTGTGCTTTGGCTGCTATTTGCATGGCAATGTTATGGGAAATATAATATATAATATAACGATTTTGATCAAACTTGTTGGGCGTGATCATGTCATTCATATGTATGTATGTGCCAAAGCACAAGTCTCCAGTATTTGATATATGGGAGTTACAAATTTGAGGCGAAGGGGGCGTGGTTCCCAAAATTTAACAAAACCCGAAATTGCGTAAGGCTCACATTACGCTAAATGCAAAATTTGAAGACTCTAGCTAGAAAGATGAATTAGATAGAATTTTATAGCTGAATTTAGATTTTCGTTTTTAATCGATAACAATAAAACGATAACAGTTATCGAATTTCTGAAACAAACTCGATATGCGCGCCCTATACAGGGACTTATAAAAAAAATTGAAGTCTTTAAGTTTTGATATCGACGCGTTCATACATACGGACATACGGACAGACGGACGGACGGACAGACGGACAGGGTTAAATCGACTCGGCTTGTCTAACTGATCAACATATATACTTTATTGGGTCTGCCACGCCTCCTTCTGCCTGTTACATACATTTCAACAAAAACTGCCATGGCCACCTCCGATGAAAATTTTTAATCGGCACCTAATGTGAGCGGCGACAGTGGGGTTAAGGATTAATTTAAAAATTTAATGTGAGATAGATGCCCTGTGGGGTGGTGGGACGTGAAAAAGTTCGCAGTATGCACAAAAATGTGCATACATATACACTTTATGAATCAGCAAAAACAAACGATCGCCGAATTGCAAAAAAATAACGGCGCAAAGAGCCGAGCGTTTGCTCTGCCCCTATCTTGCTTTCGTTTTTCGGCTACCGCTCTGACAAAGCGTAGTCGTTCATTTCGTTTTGTGCTATTGCTATCGCTACAGATATGAACACAACAAACTCCAAGAGCGGAGCACAGCTTATACATTTTTTTGTTGGACTATGGCTCTGCTACGGTTCCCGTCATAAATGAGAGCGGTAGCCAGAGCTTAGTAATATTTAAAAAAAAACACACGACACAATAGTTACACCAGTCTTGTGCCCAAAAACAACAACCATGCTAGAATCACCGGACATAAGCAAATACAGAAACACATCTAATTAAAACAAAGTACGTTGTATTAATGCGAAACGACTACGAACCGTTTGAAAAAAAAAAAATCACCGTTCATCATCAAAAAAAACTATTGACTATGCTTGCTGAGGAGAAGTGGAAACATGCAAAAAAAAACAAGTAAGAAAACTCTAGTCGGGGGTCCCGACTAGGAGATACCCTAAACCCCGCTCTACCTGCGTTTTTTAAAATACTGCATAATTAGCATTTTGTATAAACGCACAGAAAACTAAATTCAATTAATTTTCAATTGTTTTGCTAATAGCGCCATCTGTGGTTCGATAGAAAGTGCCATCCCTGTTTCGATTTATTGAACAGCTGATAATTAGCAAATTATAGCGCCATCTATTGGAAATACGTACACTAAAGCTTGCGGGTTTGAGAATTTGCTAGATTCTAGATGTGTATGTGTGTATGTGTGCACATGAATAGGAAAACAATTTGTTTTGCGTTGCTGGTCACGTGTTTGGCCGATGGGCCAAAAGTTTTGTTTAATAACTTCTGCGCGAATTAATGAATTTGAATGAAATTTTCAGCTTATGTTCATCATATTTAATTACACTTTTTCCAATTTTTAGAAATGCAAACCCATCCATTTACTGGCTTTGAGTGCAACTAACCTCAATTTAAATATTTGGGAAATTTGGAGCCTGTATCCAAAATTTAACAAAAATCAAAATTAGATAAAATAAATATAAAACTTACAAAAAAATTGGGGACTCTAGCTATAAAGACGTGGAGATATAATTTTATAACGAACATTCGATAATGTTTTTAATCGATAACATTAAAACTAAAATAGTTATCGACTTTTTTTAACAAACTCGATCTTTTCGTGCTATTCACGGACCTACATAAAAATTTCAAGTCTCTAGCTCTTATAGGTTCTGAGAACGACGCGTTCATACATACGGACAGACAGACGGACAGACGGACGGGCAGAAGAACAGGGCTAAATCGACTCGGCTTGTCTCCCTGATCAAGAACATATATACTTTATGGGGTCTGCCACGCCTCCTTCTGCCTGTTACATACATACGCCTTTCAACAAAAACATTATACCCTGAATTCCCATTTTCAATGGGTTCAGGGTATAAAAACAAGAGACGGCTGCCTACTCATTAAAACCAATAACAATTTGCAAGCTTTAAAACTACTTAAGCTCACCAAAATGATAGACATTGATATTACAGCAACAGAACACAAAACACTAAACTTTTCTAAAGGCGTTATATACTGTAAAACATAATTTAACAAGAATTGAATACACAAAAAGTAAGTGAAGTACGTAAAATCCTAAAAAAGCAAACCCAGAAGACAACACACTCGTAGAAACCGGACTCATCATAATTACATTTGAAACACAAACTGTCCGAAACAAGCAAAATTGGGTACGAATTAGTCCGTGTGAGACCTTATATTCCTCTTCCATTGCGCTGCAAAAACTGTCTACGCTTTGGACACCACACTACCATATGCAAAAGTCCAGAAACTTGCCAAACCGGCTCTGATAGCAAACATACCAGCGAAGGGGCGCAATGCAAAAACACTCACAGCTGTCTGTATTGTAAACATAACCCAGAAATTAACCACCAACATAGCCCACTTGATCGCAAATGCCCTACATTCCTCAAACAACAAGAACTGACAGCAATAAAAATAACCGAAAACGTAGATCACAAAACTGCAACTGATATATACTACAAAAGACGTAACCAACAACTGAGTAACACCTATGCTAAATCGCTTACTCAGCCAATAACACAAACATCAGCAACACACACACCAACCTACACATAAACCAACGCCCATTACACGCGCACACAAATCAACAGGATACAAAAACCTACGGTCAAACCTCTGAGTTAGAACTCAACTCCAGCACAACCGCCACAGCCCGAATAACCGATGCAATATCCAAGACGCAACATAAAACACACCAACAATATCAAACCACAACAGAAGACACAGAAACTGATGGTAACATTTCCAATATGGAAAACAAACCTTACACATCACAATCTACCGAAGATCTAAAACTAAAATTTTTGATAAAAAATAAGTCTAACACCCTAACTACTAACTTTAAGCCCTCTAAAACTAAAACTTAAACTAACCCCCAAACAAGAGCCCTTACATAAATTTTATTTAACCTAAGCCCTATTATCCTTTTCAACGCAAAACACAAACAAATTCTTAATAACATACACAATGCACTATGGTCAGAAATCCCGATTTTTTGGCATAAAGTCTAGTTTTCAAGCTAACGCCATTTTTTTTATGTTAATATAGAAATTCGCCTCCATACACCTCCCCCACTAACCATTGAAGGTGATTTTTTTTTACTTTTTTCTACCTTCTACTTAAATATATACTTGATAAAAGTGAATATGAAGAATAGAAGGCCCTATAAGAGACATCAGTCATATTGTTCAATAGTTTTATTTTGTGTATTGCGATTTTCTATAGTTTTTATAGAGCTTGTTCCGTGCACACATCCAATCGGATATAAGGACGCGTTCACTATTTACCAGCAGTAAATTATTATTTTCTGGACCGTTGGTGACATTGGATACCTGGGATACATATTTATGTATAATCAAAGTGTTGTTTTACAAAATGAATTTAATTTTTCAATATCAACCGAATACTGTGATGAAATAGTGCTTTATTTATATTATGAATGTTGATGTAATGCTGTTTTCTTATACCATTTCCCAACATGAATGCCAATGCTTCTTCAGGAGTAAGAGGAATCAGCTTTTTGGGGATCATTGATTTTCTAATCACTGTCAAGTTTTCTGGTTCTTCATCCCTGGCAACTTTCAGTGCCTTAACTAATTCAGCCTTTGTGGCTTTCTTCACAGAAAGTGATACGGAATGTAATAAATGAGGCGTGGAAAATTGAGTGCCTGTTGAAGGGTAAGATTCTAATTTTCTATTTGATCGTATTCCGGCATCGGTCAGTATTAGCCTGTCCATTATAGATAAAGCTAGATCCGTCACCTGCTCATACATGAGTGAGAAACTTTAAATCTTTGCAAGTTACGAATGCACTTTCGCATAAATTTTTTAATGTGCTTGAAGAAAAATTCCATTTTTTAAGCTGTGAGACACTGAGATCATTTCTATTATTTTTTCTCTAATTTCCACTTGATTAGCGCAGAATCATTGCGCACATTGTTGTCCCAAACCACCAGCAACACTACAACGGCGAAACTCATATCCGCCTGCAACATGCAAGTTTATTCGAAATGGAACATAAACGAGCAAATGAAATTGATTAGATCCGTTTCAGTACACTTATGCGCAGAACCCCCCCTTCCCCTTTTAGTCGCGTGCGCCTCTTATCTGATGTATTTATATTCATAATATAAATTAAATATTGAGTTCTGTGAACATACAAATTTCGACTTTATGCCAAAAAAAACGGGCTTCTGGCCATAGTGCAACGTTAAACAAGTAAAAAAAACTCTAGTCGATACCGCTCGACTAGGGGATACCCTGAACCATGCGAAGAACCGCTATTCCGTGCATTCTCCGTTTCTTTTATAAAACATATGTATATGTATGTTCATTACAAGCAATACATACACACACACACACACACACAGGCGCACGCACACACAAACGCAAATCGGCGCGTCAGCTGTTCTTGTGTAGATTTTTTTTCTAGACGAACGATTTTCATCAAACTTGTTGGGCGTGATCATGTCATCCATATGTATTTATGTGCCAAAGCACAAGTCTTTAGTACGTAGTAGTCGTCTCTAGAAATACGGGATTTACGAATTTGAGGCGAAGGGGGCGTGGCACCCAAAATTTAGCGCAAGGCTCAAATAACACTAAATGCAAAATTTGAAGACTAACTACAAAGATGAATTAAATAGAATTCTATACCTAAATGAAGATATTGGGTTTTAATCGATAACAATAAGACGATGATAGTTATCAATTATTTGAAACAACCTCGGTCGAATCGTGATATACACGAACTTCCAAAAAATTGGAAGTCTCTAGCTCTTATATCTTCTGAGATCGACGCATTTAAACATACGGACAGACAGACAGACGGACGGACAGACAGACAGACAGACGGACAGACGGACAGAGCTAAATCGACTCGGCTTCCTCCCTGATCAAGAATATATATACTTTATTGGGTCTGCCACGCCTCCTTCTGGCTGTTACATACATTTCAACAAAACATTATACCCTGATTTCCCATTTTCAATGGGTTCAGGGTATAAAAACCAGATTTGGCATCTTACTCGGCTGGTGCGGGGCAGCATCGTCAAATTTGTTACCGGGTTCAGATCTGATCAAAATTGTAGAGTGTCTTGGGGTTCAGTGGTTTGTTAATTTTGTGTGGTTCGAATTGTATAGTGCCTATCATGAGCTGTTATGACCTACAGTAATCATTTTGCCACAGATGGTACGAGCAAAATGGCACCTGTGAATAGATATGAATTATCTAACCCACTGTAGTCACACACATTTGAATGACTCATGTACATTGGTTAATGCGCTGCTTTGAATTTCATTAATTTGATAATGTTTATGGGCCTATGTTACTAAAGTAATTATACCATATAAATATATATGTATTTTATATGCACTTACATTAAGATGTAGATGTATGTATGTATGTACATATGTAAATATGTATCTGTGAAGTGGAATTGTAAGTCCACAAGACCGAACAAATCGCAATATCGTTCACACAATTCAAAGGCAAACGTTGGGTCTTTACAACTTCCACTGGCGACTACCGTTTCGCATGCAGGCACAGACATGCTCACACATGTGAGCTACTGTAAGGGTAAGTACTGCAAGAGTGTGTGTGCATGCTCGTTGCGATCATTGTTTGTTATGCGCCGCACACTTCCATATCCTTGCCATAAATTATAAGGCAAATGCTGAGTTTTGCATGAGCCTGGCAAATAATTTCAAAAGAGAAGAAATGGAACTTGAAATGAAAATTGTAGAAACCAGCGTTTGAAGTAGTTCGACCCGTGGACTGCACACACACACACATATGAATATGTGTGTGTCTGATCACGATTGAGTAATTGGTGTCTTTAAACAGTGGCGTCTGATGTTGTCGAATATGTTGTTTGGTCAGTGCAATAGTTAATGCTGCTGTTTGATGTAGGTAGAGCGCCTTGAATGCTGCAATATTATAGTGCTGTCTGGGTGAAGTGGACCAATTTTTGCGCGGCCTGGTCTCTGTATCGAGTCTGTGCACTTAATCAAGACTCAAATTTTGTTGCTCAAAACTCGATATATGTACATACTTGTTTAAACAGCTTTATATATACATACATTTATTCCAAAAATCATTAACACACTTGGTAAGAAATCACAATAATATCTACATACATACATATGTATGTATGTTCTAAAAGTTTGATCTACAACGTTAGTCTACGAAAAAGTTATTAGGCATTTATTTCTTAGTGACTAGTCTCGACTAGAGCACCTAGATATAAAGATGAATTATATAGAATTATATAACTGAGTATCGACATCATTTTTAATCGATGACATCAAAATTTAACAACTTATCGTTTTTTTTAACAAACTCGATCTTTTCGTGCTATACAGGAACCTGCATTAAAATTTCAAGTCTCTAGCTCTTATTGATGCTGAGATCGACACGTCATACATACGGTCAGACGGACGGACAGAACTATATCAACTCGGGTTGTCTTCTCATATATATACTTTATGGCGTCGACCACGCCTCCTTCGGCCGATTCAGGGCAGTGTCAACCCCAATACACCATGAGTGAATTTCCCGTTTATATGGCATAAGCTTCAGAATTTTATGGAAAACTTTTGCAGACTTAATTATTTTATATATAATTGTATTGTAGCTATTATATCATATCATATTATCGGCGCCTTGCTGACTAAGCGCAGTTGCTGAGCCAAATGATCAGTTAGCAAATTCTGCGCTTGTGCGTGCCTCTGAGAGTGTGTATGGGTTGCTCGCTGCATACATATAAAAGTAACAGAGAATGTTAGGAAACGCGGTGCTTCGCAGGGTTCAGGGGATCTCCTAGTCGAGCAGTCTCGACTAGAGCACTCTAACTTGTTTTATTTTCTGTCGCCTCTTTTACGCTCATCGCTGTAAAAGAAGTAGCGGCAGAATCACGTCAAGCTAAGCTTTACACAGTAAAGTAACTGTATGCTCAGGTCACGCTGAGCTTTACAACGGTACATAGTGCACATAGTTATGACTGCGACTCAAATGTAAATAAACTTATAGTTTTTCAATTATAACTTAAAATGCATTGTAAAATGTTTTATTATATAAATACATATGGTTATTATTTTTGTGTATATTCTTATTCATTAAAATTTAAAATTGTTTAATTTTTAATAATCTAAATGTATCCTTTTTCTTATGTTGCTTAATATATGAATATAAAACACGTAAGAAAACTCTAGTCGAGACCGCTCGACTAAGTGATACCTTGAACCCTGCGAAGAACCATGTGTGAAGTGAATGGGTTGTGTAAATATGTATTGTGTAGTTGCAGAGCCGTCTCAAAAGACAGAACGTCTGATTGGTTCGAATGCTAATTAACAACTGAACTTTACTCGTCATGGTGTAGGTAGGGGTGTGTGGTGTTGGGTTTGTAACTGGCCAGCAATTCGAATTTTAGTCATATTTTATATTCACCCAGCTTCTAATTCTACATATGTATGTACATATATATTTTATGGGGTTAGTCATTCAGTCATTTAGTCATTTTCACAGATCGTAATATCATGAATTACCATTTTTATTGACTAAAGTGCATGTTAAAGTGACAAACACACACACTGAAAGGAGTTACCTAATAAGCCAAAGCACAACAAACGCTTTCTATTGGCTGGCTGCTCACACACGCAGTATGCGCCGTGCGTCCAGATTCGCTTTACTTTTCGCTTCGAGCAGCGGGTAATATGAGACAGCAAATGAGTGCGAGCGCTCGTTCGATTATGCTCGATCTCTTGTCTCATGTATTCTTATTCTCCGCTCTCTTCTCTCTCAAATATATATACTTAAGAACTCATCAGCAACAACAATTGAAAGAACTCATCAGCAACAACAATTGAAATTCCCGCGCTGAAGTTTCATTTCTTCTCTTGCCGCAGTAGAGTATACCGAACTTTTGAAATTATTTGCCAGGCTCATGCAAAATGTCAAAATGTTCGTTATAATTTATGGCAAGGGTATGGAAGTGTGCGGCGCATAACGAATAATTGATCGCGACGAGCATGCACACAAACACACACACTTACAGTACTTACCGTTACAGTAGCTCACATGTATGAGCATTTGTGTGCCTGCATGCGAAACATTAGCTGCCTGCCTGCCTTTGCAAACTGTAAAATCACAACATTGAATCTTTTCGATCGCGCACACATATTTGCATGTGTGTATATGTACATACATGTGTGTGAGTGGGACATGAGCTTTGGCGTGTGAGCATTTTGGGTTGCCATTGCAGAGCGATGGTTGAAAGCCAACTGAAGTGACAAGTGCACTTCCTATCCCCTTTTGTAGGGTTCTTTAAAATTGGATAATTGGATTGATTGAACGTGTTAGGTATGATGCAAGAATATGCTAAGCATTATAGATCGGCTTACTCGAAGAGCATATGCTCACACGTGCATCAGCATTTTCCTGCTGAATTCGTTCTTGGTTCGGCTCTAATCTCTAATCTGTTATACCTACCATTGCACTTAACAGATATGATTAACGACGTGCTGCATTTCAAGTGTTCATTGGTTTAACTGGCTAATTGAAAGACATTTCATCAATAAGTCTACAAATAATACTCATAAAGAAGCTTAAGCTTCGCTCATCAGTTCGTCTATGAAATATTTCTACTTAACTCCAACTTAAAACAATTAAGAAAACTCTAGTCGGGGGTCCCGACTAGGAGATACCCTAAACCCCGCGCTATCTGCGTTTTTTGAAATACTGCATAATTAGCATTTCGTATAAACGCACAGAAAACTAAATTCAATTCTTTTTCAATTGTTTATCTTATAGCGCCATCTATGGTTCGATAGAATAGTGCCAGCACTGTTTCGATTTATTGAACCGCTGATAATTAGCAAATCATAGCGCCATCTATTGGAAATATGTACGCTAAAACATGCGGGTTTTAGAATTTTCTAGATGCACGTGTATGGGTGCACATGTATAGGTAAACAGTTTGCTTTGCGTTGCTGGTGACGTCTTTGGCCGATTGGCCAAATGTCTGTCCGTCTGTCCGTCCGTCAGTCCGTATGTATGAACGTCGATCTCAGAACTTACAATAGCTAAAGACTTCAAATTTTTTTTCTAGGTCCCTGTATAGGGCGCGCATATCGAGTTGGTTTCAGAAAGTCGAAAACTGTTATCGTTTTAATGTTATCGATTTAAAACGAAAATCTAAATTCAGCTATAAAATACTATCTAATTTATCTTTCTGGCTAGAGTTTTCAAATTGTGCATTTAGTGTTATGTAAGCCTTACGCAATTTCGGTTTTTGTTATATTTTGGGTGCCACGCCCCCTTCGCCTCACATACATATGTATGACATGATCACGCCTAACAAGTTTGATCAAAATCGTTCGTCTAGAAAAAAGTTATTAAACATTTAATTTCCCATAGCATTGCCATGCTAATAGCAGCCAAACAACAGCTGACGCACCGACTTGCGCTTGTGTGTGCGTGCGCCTGTGCGTGTGTGTGTATGTTTTGCTTGTAATGAACGTACATATGCATGTGTATATAAAAGAAACAAAGAATGCTCGGAATAGCAGTTCTTCGCAGGGTTCAGGGTATACCCTAGTCGAGCGGTCTCGACTCGAGTTTTCTTACTTCTTTTTATACCCTGAACCCATTGAAAATGGGAAATCAGGGTATAATGGTTTTGTGAAAATGTATGTAACAGGCAGAAGGAGGCGTGGCAGACCCCATAAAGTATATATATTCTTGATCAGGGAGAGAAGCCGAGTCGATTTAGCCCTGTCCGTCTGTCTGTCTGCCCGTCTGTCCGTATGTTTGAACGCGTCGATCTCAGAAGATATAAGAGCTAGAGACTTCAATTTTTTTTTGGAAGTTCGTGTATATCATTTAGTTATAAAATTCTATTTAATTCATCTTTATAGTTAGGGCCTTCTGCAATTTCGGTTTTTGTTAAATTTTGGATGCCACGCCCTCAAATTTCCCCATCGCCTCAAATTTGTAACTCCCGTATATCAAATACTAGAGACTTGTGCTTTGGCACATACATACATATGAATGACATGATCACGCCCAACAAGTTTGATCAAAATCGTTCGTCTAGAAAAAAAGTTATTAAACATTTGATTTACCATAGCAGTGCCATGCAAAGCAGCCAAAGCACAGCTGACGCACGGACTTGCGCTTGTGTGTGCGTGCGCCTGTGCGTGTGTGTGTGTATGTTTTGCTTGTAATGAACGTACATATGCATGTGTATATAAAAGAAACGGAGAATACACGGAATAGCGGTTCTTCGCAGGGTTCAGGGTATACCCTAGTCGAGCGGTGTCGACGAGAGTTTTCTTACTTGTTTCTTTTGATTTCACAAGGGGTGTTAAAAAAAGGGAACGGTGTGAAAAAAAAGCAAACACTTACAGTCTTTTTTCACAGGTTCAGTCCAGCGATGAAAGGCCTTCCTCGTGGTGTTGCGCTGTGGTTAGGTTGAGGGGTAAAATAATAAAACTTATATATAGGTATAGGTAACTTTATTATTGGCAGTATTAAGAAATTAGGTTACTAAAAAATATTTGTATACCTTTTCACGAAGTGAAATAGTATATTGGTTTTGTGCACAATCCGTTTGTCCGTCTGTCCGTATGAACGCAAACCATTTCCACGCTATTGAAGCTAGAGAAATTTGAAATATATACTCGTGTATACCCTCGTCAGATAAAGTGTCAAGATTTTCCCGATACGCCCACTAGGGGCGTGGCAAATCGGAAAATACATTTTCCTGTATCTCAGAAACACTATTTCTAGAAGGGCTAGAGAGTTAAGATTTCAACTGAACACTCACGTCGACATCCCAAAATCAAAAAGCTATGGCGGATATGTTTACGCCCATTGGGGGCGTGGCAAATCGGGTCAAACTGTATCTTCTAAAGTCTTACAACTATAACACCCAATTTGCGCCCACAAGTGGCGTGGCAACTAATGTCAACTTATATCTAACACAGTTTTAGTGCTAGAAAATTGGATGATAAGTTACAGGGGACGTCCTCTATCTATCTATTTGTACAAAAAATCGCCCGTGGACACTTTTATCAGCTTATATCTCCCACAGTTTTAGTGCTAGAAGCTTCAAAATTGGATGCTAAGTTACTGGGGGCCTCCTTTATCGATTCCCCAAAAGAGGCAGGCCGTACGAAAAATACCCTGTAATTTTCGACTTTTCCGAATGTAAGCATCTAAGATTCACAGTTGTATTCTTGAACGCCCACTCTATGAACAAGCCAAAACAACAAGGGTGGCAAATAAAAACTGAAAAATCTACAGCTTCTGAGCCAATAACGCGCCACATAATGACATTCTGACCTTTGACCTTGTCTTTTGATTTGTCAAATTTTATATATGTATTGAAAAGAATATTTTATTAATACAAAATAATAAGATAAAGAAAATACAACAAAAATATGAACATAACCGCAGCGGGGTTCGAGCCCACACCTCTACGCTCGCCAACGAACTTCTATCTCATTTTCAGAGCTGCCACCTCTCTCATTTTGATGCACCTATGGGGTGCTGGGACGTGAAAAGTATTTCGCTGTCGGTTGTGTCCGACCGCAACGTTCTTACTTGTTTCTTTTTATACCCTGAACCCATTGAAAATGGGAATTCAGGGTATAATGTTTTTGTTGAAAGGCGTATGTATGTAACAGGCAGAAGGAGGCGTGGCAGACCCCATAAAGTATATATATTCTTGATCAGGATGACAAGCCGAGTTGATATAGCCATGTCCGAGAATTGGGATATTCTTCTTATAGCAATCTGTACGAGCAAGCTACCCAAATCAACTATCCTGTTGTGGGAGCAATCCGTCCCGAATAAGACTGCAGTTTCATCCTGGATGACCTGAATCGTTTTCTGACGGATCGCTATCGCTTGAGGCAACTGAGGATCATAAGTCGATTCCAGGTGCTCAGGTCGTCCCGAAAGCCCGCCGCCACCGTGAGAGTCCAGGCATAACAAAGAGAATCATCCGATCCGTGTCTGCCCCAATTTTGTGGACATGTCCGTCACAAAGAGAGCCGAGATAATAAGGCTTCAGAGTTTGTGCTT
>CAUIUS010000419.1:0-23111 GCA_961210405.1 Drosophila mercatorum | reverse complement strand
GCTGGGTTTGCAACAGCTAAAGCTCCTGAAGTCCGAACCGCCCTTCGTAAATCAAAAAATCGTTCAGGTCAGAAACTGATTAGTATTGATCTTTATGAAAACAGAACTATTAATCATGATTTTTATACTGCATTTGGAAAAACCAAAATTTACGTCTTTAAAAAGCCGGAAGGGTATGGGTTAGTATGTCACAGAGCTATACAAACTATTTGCAAAGCTATTGGAATACAGGACTTATATGCAAAAATTGAAGGTTCAACAAATCTTCAGCATATTGTGAAAGCATTTTTTATTGGGCTTATGCGTCAAAAATCATATAAAGATATTGCAAATGAAACTAAATTGCATATTGTTGAACGTCAAATGGCAAATAATGGATTTACACAAATTAAAGCAAGTCCTCTCCAAGATTTGACAACCTCAGAAAACGATCGAATAATCAATTTTATGCAGTTCACTTTGGGCAATAAAATTGTATTACGGAAAACAAAAATGCCCCCTTATTATGTAAATTCTAAAGGATACAATTTATTTCAATGTAAAGCAGAGCAATTTAGAAATCAATCAAATGTTCGTTTACACAAATTGGTAAATTCGTTTACGTAAGAAAATAAAATGTTCCGCAAAAACCTGTCTTTTGTATGATTATACCCTAAACCTATTAGAAACAAGTAAGAGTGGTCAAGTAGAGACATCTCGATTAGGAGATACCCTGAGCCCTGCGAAGAACTGCGCTTGGGCTGCAAGACGCCTATGTTATGAGAAATTAAATGCTTAACTTATTTTGTAGACGGACATTCTTAATTCAGAGAGTGATTATATCAATAATATGTGTATATTTGCCAAAGCACAAGTCTCTCTCCCTTTCGCCTCCAATTTGCAAAATACGTATTTCAAATACTAGAGACTTGTGCTTTGGCAAATACACACATGTGATTGACATACTCACGTTCTGAAAGTTTGATTAAGAACGTTCGTCTACAAAAAAGTTGTTAAACATTTAATTTGCCATAACATATGGGCCCACTGGGAGCGTGGCAAATCGGATCTGAATATATAATGATTTTACTTATTATACCCTGAACCTATTGAAAATGGGAAAAAGGCTATAATGTTTTTGTGAAAATGTATGTAAAAGGCAGAAGGAGGCGTGGCAGACCCCATAAAGTATATATATTCTTGATCAGGGAGAGAAGCCGAGTCGATTTAGCCCTGTCCGTCTGCCTGTCTGTCCGTATGTATGAACGCGTCGATCCACGCGCATATCGAGTTTATTTCAGAAATTCGATAACTGTTATCGTTTTATTGTTATCGATTAAAAACGAAAACCTAAATTCAGTTATAAAATTCG
The DNA here is from genome assembly GCA_961210405.1 of Drosophila mercatorum. Lineage (NCBI taxonomy): Eukaryota > Metazoa > Arthropoda > Insecta > Diptera > Drosophilidae > Drosophila > Drosophila mercatorum. The sequence goes on along the minus strand of CAUIUS010000419.1, from coordinate 21,760 downwards.
ATCTAATTCATCTTTATAGATAGAGTCTTCAAATTTATATTTTAGAGGTATCCGATTTGTGCTTTGGCAAATATGTACATACATATGAATGTCGAGAGCGCGCCCAATAAGTTTGATACAAAATCGTTGGTCTAGAAAAAAAGTTATTAAACATTTAATTTCCCATAACATTGGCATATATTCAGCAGCTCAACCACAGATGACGCAGCGACTTGCGCTTGTGCGTACGTGCGCCTGTGTGTGTGTATATTGTTGATTGTAATGTACATACATATACATATGCATATAAAGTAATCGGAGAATTTAGGAATAACGGCTCTTCGCATGGTTCTGGGTATACCCTAGTCGAGCGGTCTCGACTAGAGTTTTCTTACTTGTTTATATGGTGGTATATTTATATACATATATGTTTATTTATGTATGTATTTATATATGTATATATATTTATTTTAAACAGTTATGATTTAGGCACTGCACTGCACTTGTCGATTATAGGTGTAATGATCAGCGATTGCTGTGGGCGTCAAGACAAAAAAAATATATATATAGTTGAAAACATCACAATTGGAGGCGTGGTTAGGGTGAGGGCTTGGATGGCCGGAGTCCGCTTGGGTAGCAATAGTAAAAGATAACAGCGCCGTACCGTGGATGGCGTGACCACACGATAACTTTAATTAAATGTATTAAAGTTTGTCCATCCGCTGTGTTCGCCAGAGAAAAAAGAGACCGAATTCGGCACCTAATTCGAGTGCCGATTCTTATCCCAATTCTTTCTTTCTCTTCCGCTGCTCGTAAATCGGCTGCTTCAAAGAGCAAGCTTGTGTACCTGCGCACTGATGCAAAAGCTCGCATATCCAGTGGAGCGCAAGCGCAAGCACGATAATCTAAGATCTTAATGTCTGGGAATGTGGACTGTTGCAGAGTAAGCTTATTCTTGAGCTCCTGATACTCGGAGTCAAAGAACGCATCCAAGTGCATTACCGGACCAGTTTCTAGAGCAGCAACTTCCTCTTCTCAAAAATTTTGGACTTGGCATCCGGAATCGATTATTCGGTTACTCTATAATTTCGCTAAACGCGACTGAACTTTTTGGTCTTTTTCTGATGATATCTGCACTATTACCGCTCCTGTTCCATTGCCACTGTCATCGCAGTGTAAATTGTTTTTTTTTTTTTTTTTCTTAAAATCCGCGTTCTGTAACACCGGAGAGGTAGTGAGAATTGTTTTCAGAGTTTCCATGGCCTCTTGTGCCTCTTCAGGCCAAGAAAACTTTTTTTGTTTATGCTCTTTGGTGGTGACAAATTTCTAATGCAATCAATTTTAGTGGGATCTGTACAGATGCCTCCATAACCAATGATGTACCAAATAATTTACAATTTTTACTTTTCTCTATTGCAAGGAACCTTCGATTATACCCGAGTTGAAGCCGGGCCGTACTCAGCCGACTGTGGGTTCGTGCCAACAAATTTATTTGTTGAGCCCCTGACGATAAATAATAAGTCTTGCTTTGTAAATTTTAATATAAACAATAGTTTATTATAGAGTATAAATACAGAATAGTTCTTGTAGCAGAGCAAGGTGATGGGTTAGGCTATGGCTGAGCACACCTACACACACAGGAACGTATGTGCCGTGAGGAATAGTCCGCGTAACGAACGGTCAGCCTCTGAGCCGTCTAGAGGTTGGAGAGCACCAGAGGGCACGCCAGGATCCGCACTGTGTTCTCAAGCGGATCACCACAGGCACTCCTACTGCTGGATTCGCTCGCTGGCACTCTAGACCGCGTCTCAAAGACGTGCGCCCTTTCCGCACGGCTACTCTCACGTGCCTTTTACTCCTCGTTGCAGGACACGCCACTCCTAATCCTTGTATCCGGCCACACCTTATAGCTGGCTGGGCTAGCGTACACCTATCCACAGGATCGTAGGTTGCCGTGAGGAGCACTTCGGCCATCGAACGGGCAGTCTCTGAGCCGTCTAGAGGTTGTACAGCACTCCAGGGTACGCCAGGATACGCGCTGTGTTTTTCAGCGGTTCGTTTGAATACCACAGGCACTCCTACAAGTGGATTCACTCGCTGGCACACTAGACCGAGTCTCAAAAGGATTACGCTTTTCCGCACTGCTGCTCTCACTAACCTCACACCCCTGTTACAGGTTATGCCGCTCCTGGCACCAGTTGCCGGCCGCACCTATGTATATATGTGGAACAATATATATGCCTGTACGCCCATCCATATAAATGACCAGAAAATACGTGAAATTATATAGGTTGAATCGTGTCTACATATAATGTGCCTCACACTACCGTTTTTCTTCGGGAAACATGAAAACTCTCGTGTTTCAGTTATCCCGGGTTTTAAATTTGGCGCCACTCAAATCTGTACCACTCCTCTTTGCGCTGGTCTATCTGCGTTTCAGTGTTGTAAGCTGGCACGCGATGTCGATCCACCCAGTGGCAACGCCGTGCTCACTGCTGATCGACACCCTGCTGGCAACACTGTCACAGCATGTAAAGTATTTTTATTAAAAGTATTTACCAAACCTAATAAAAACTTCCCTGGCGTTCTAGCTAACATCCTTCCTTGATGCACCTCTGGCCATGCTCCGCCCGCCGCTGCAGTAGATGCTCCTGTTCATCTCCACGCGCCGCCAGCTACCCGGCTGTGTGTTGGCTGCAGTGGCGGTCGCCACACATATTTCACGGTGTCATGTCTGGCCGAGATTTGCAAGACTGCGACGCTGGCGAATGGATGCTCTCGTCCTGCTGATGGAATGGCCCCTCTGGAAATTTCGGTGCACCAGACGCTAGTAAGCTATCTCTGGTGTGTCGACACTCTGGCACTGGTCAGTCGTTACAGCTCACTCCTCATTCGCTCCAGCGGAGTCGTTGGCCAGTGCGCGAGGATCGGCATTGTACATCCTCCCGGTGCCCTAGCTCTAGCAGCCAGAGTCTCCAGCCACAGCAGAAGTCTGTCGCGTTAAAACTTCCAGCAAGCCCATTCCCGTTGATCTGCAAGCACTCCAGACGTGCTTGTATCTCCCACGTCGCTGTCATCTCCCACGTTGCTGTCCGATGGACTGCCGCCTACACGCCCTTTTATAGCCTCTGCCGCCGCGCTGCTGGCGGTGCACCTAACGGATCCTGCGCCCTCCTTTTCTCTTTCTAGCGCAAGGAGCACTCTTCCCACCACCCAGCCTTAATGCTGACTTCCAGGCCCCTATCTCTTGTCTCGCTGTCGCCTAATTCGTTCTTCTGCCCATTTTCCCTTGGGTGCCGCATATAGTTGTTGTTGCCCGTTTTTCATATACGCGCTATGCTTGCAAATTACAGCTGTTTTGTTGTTACCCGTTTTGCATGTTTTAGCTATGTTTGCCAAGTACAGCTGTTTTGTTGTTTCCCGTTTTGCATATTGGCGCTATGCTCGTGCGATGCGCACTAGTTGTCTAGTTGCTCACTCTCTGTCAACACAGCTGCATGCGTTTCGCTTCGCCTCGCGACACCAGTCGCTTGGCTTGAAAGTGTATGTGCGTTTCGTAAGTGCGTGAGCATACGCGAATCTAGATGCTTCCGTTTTGTGGTGTCCGTTTTGTCTGGCTTTTTCGCTTGTCTTCGTAACTCGCGCTGTACAGCTGTGATTGTTGTTGTTACAGCCAGGGATGCCAACCCTCCGTCTTTTTACGTAGATCTCCGTATTTTAAAGAAGATCTACGTGTCTATGCGTAAAGAGACTAAAACTACGTACTTTTAAAAAAAATGGCAAAATACCCTAAAAACTGATGAACTGATGGTCAATATCAAATATATATATAAGTAAAATGATAATGTTTATTAGGTTAGCAGTACTAAATTCCGCTTTCAATAGGTTGGCGAACTAAATGCCGTTTTCAATGGGTTAGCATTAACAGGATTGTGTCCACAAAATCTGACGAATGGCGAATTCTTCAAAACATGGTTTTACCCTTTAAAGAGGAGGAAGGGGTACTACCAGAAGATTTTTGGCGTTATATTTCTAATGTTAACAAGTAAGAAAACTGTAGTCGGGGGTCCCGACTATGTGATACCCTGACCCCAGTGCTATCTGCGTTTTTAAAAATACTGCATAATTAGCATATAGCGTAAACGCACAGAAAATTAAATTGAATTCATTTTCAATTGTTTAGCCAATAGCGCCATCTATGTTTCGATAGAATAGTGCCATCCATGTTTCGATTCAATTGAACAGCTGATAATTAGCAAATCATAGCGCCATCTATTGGAAATATGTACACTAAAACTTGCGGGTCTTAGAATTTTCAAGATGCGAGCAGTTCAATGTGTGTGTGTGTATGTGTGCACATGTATAGGAAAACAGTTTGCTTTGCGTTGCTGGTCACGTGTTTGTCTGATTGGCCAAATGTTTTGTATAATAACTTCTGCGCGAATGAATGAATTTTAATTAAATTTACAGCTTATGTTCAACATATTTTATTAAATTTTTTCCAATTTTTAAAAATGCAAACCAACTCATTTATTGGCTTTGAATACAACTAACCTCAATTTAAATATTTGGGGAAATTTGGAGCCGGTATCCAAAATTTAACAAAAACCAAAATTACATAAAATAAATATGAAACTAACAAAAAAAATTGGGGACTCTAACTATAAAGACGTGGGAGATATAATTTAATAGCTTCATTCTGATAACGTTTTTAATCGATAACATTAAAACGATAGTTGTTATCGTTTTTTTTTTAACAAACTTGATCTGCGCACTCTATACAGGGATCTACATAAAAAATTTCTCTAGCTCTTATAGGTTCTGAGATCGACGCGTTCACACATACGTACGGACGGACAGGGCTTAATCCACTCGGTTTGTCTCCCTGATCAAGAATATATATACTTTATGTGTTCAGGGCATAAAAAGGTATACAAAAATGTAAAACTTCTACATTTAAAATTTTTATACCCTGAACCCTTAAAATGGGAATTTAGGGTATAATGTTTTTGTTGAAATGTGTAGAAGGAGGCGTGGCAGACCCCATAAAGTATATATGATGTCATCCAGGTATGCAAACGCATGAGGCATCATATCTGGGTCAATAACTTGGTCCAGCGCTCGCTGGAACGTTGCTGGTGCCGAATGGAGACCGAACGGTATCACCTTCCACTTCTCTATGGGTATCTGCCAATACCCATCCTTCTAGTCCAATCTCGTGATGTCACGAGCATCTCGAAGCTGGTCCAGAATATGGTGCACCCGAGGCAGTGGATATACAACCTTTATGGATCGGCTGTTCAGCTGGCGAAAGTCCACACACAGCCCCCACTTGCCATTTTTCTTCCGCACTATTATTATGGGTGCGCTATGTGGGCTTTTTGCATCCTTTGGCCAGGAGCTCATCCTCCTGGTTGTTAATTTCCTCCTGCATTTTCCACCGCATTGCAGCGTGGAGCCCATGCTGGCCAAGAAATCCCAGCCCAGTACCAGGTCGTCGATCACGCCTTGCAAAATGAGCAGCGCAATGAAGATCTGCTGTGTCCCAGCCTGATTTCTATCTCCAACGCTGCATCCACCTGACAACAACGGCCGTCCGCCAACCGGATGCGCCTCCGTGTGGGGGCCGCAGCACACCCAATCCTCGGAGCCTACCTGCCAGTTTCTCACTCACGAAACTGTTGGTGGTGCCTGTGTCGATCGTAGCCTTATTCTGCCCTGCTTCGATGGCTACGATCGCCGAAATCTGGGTGCCTTCATTTACGAGATGGCCTATCAATTCCTGGGGCCGCAGCGACGATGCTCACGGCCGCCCCTCGATGGTGGGCCTCGGCCCGTTTCCCGACTGGCAACAGGCAATAGTTCGCACACCGACTTTAAAGTGCTTATAAAGACATTTTTGAGAAATTCTCTTTTGATTTAATAAATCCGTATATTTATTTCATATTATCGGGTTTTTGGTATTAAAAATGGTTAAAATATCTGAGTTAAGTCAACAAACAAGAATAGAAATTTTGAAAAAACATAACTTGGGTATTTCGATTATAAATATCGCTAAGGAATACAATTACCACGTCAGACTATTTATTATCAGAATTATAAATATAACAAATTAAATGAATTACCAATGAGTGCAGAAGTGCACGCAAACAAAAGACAAATGCTGATGAAGACTGTCTGATCCTGAGCCAATTCAAACGAATCCCTCTCATAATAGGACCGCATCTAATCCCATAAATGAGAAAACCATACGTAGGCAATTAATTTTAGCAAATATGAAAACAACCAATACTAAACCAATACCATTTATCAAAACTAAAAACAAACTTAAGCGTCTTAATTTTGCGGAGAAGTATTTTGACAAGCCTAAATCCTTCTGGCGCAATGTCCTGTGGACGGATGAGAGCACATTTGAGTTCCACTCATCGCAGAAGAAAGTTTATGTACGCAAAAAAAAAAACGCGCCTGTGTGTCAAAAAGTTAGTCATGGGGGTGGGAACGTGATGTTCTAGGGATCCGTCTCATACAATGGTGTGGGCGACTTGGTTCCTATTGACGGTTCTATGAACTAGGTTCAATATTTAAGAACCTTAAACTATTTTGCGTTCCCATCTGGCAACAGATTGATCTGCGAAGCATTTATTTTGCAGCAGGACAAGCAAGGAGTGCCACAAGGCGAGAATGATAACATTTTTGAGAGAAGTTGGGGTGGAAACACTAGATTGGCCACAACAAAAATATTAATTTCAACGTTAAACTTGAAAAAAAATTTAATTTATAATTTTCTACATTACACTGTAATCATATAAAAACAAGTAAGAGTGCTCTAGTCGAGACCGCTCGACAAAGAGATCCCCTGAACCCTGCGAAAAACTGCGATTGCTAAGAGCCGCTAACATTCTCCGTTACTTTTATATGTATGTACATATTTAGCAAGCAATACATACATACACACAGACGCAAGCACAAGAACACACACAGACGCACGCACAAGCACTCAATCTGCTAACTGTGCTTTATGACTCATCAGCTTCGCTGCTGCTGCAAGTCGCCGATAATATGAGATATTAAATGCTTAATAACTTTTTTTCTAGACGAACGATTTTGTTGGGCGTGATCATGACATTCATATGTGTGTATGTGCCAAAGTACAAGTCTCTAGTATTCGAAATACGTGATTTAGCAATTTGAGGCGAAGGGGCGATTTGTGGGCGTGGCATCCAAAATTTAACAAAAACCGAAATTGCAGAAGGCTCAAATAACACTAAATGCAAAATTTGAAGACTCTAACTATAAAGATGAATTAAATAGAATTTTGTGACTAAATGAAGATATCGGTTTTTAATCGATAACATTAAAACGATGATAGTTATCGAATATTTGAAACAAACTCGATCGAATCGTGATATACACGAACTTCCAAAAAAATTTGAAGTCTCTAGCTCTTATATCTTCTGAGATCGACGCGTCCAAACATACGGACGGACAGACAGACAGACGGACTGGGCTAAATCGACTCGGCTTCTCTCCCTGATTAAGAATATATATACTTTATGGGGTCTGCCACGCCTCCTTCTGCCTGTTACATACATATCAACAAAAACATTATAGCCTGATTTCCCATTTTCAATGGGTTCAGGGTTTAAAAATTGGGGAATAAATTCTACCATATTAGTCGAGGTTGATCGATTAAGAACAAAGCCTTGTTGGAATGGCGAAATAATTGATTTACAAAAATGTTGGAAGGTTGAAGTTATTATTTTTTCAAATAACTTCGGAATAGCCGATAGTTTTGCAATACCCCTGTAATTAGAAATTTCCGACCTCCCACCTTTTTATAGTAGTATTTGAAATGTTTTCCAAATTGGAGGCGAAAGAGGCTTGGCATCCAAATTGAACAAAACCAAAATTGATAACATTAAAATAATATATCGATTTTTTTTAACAAACTGCACGCTCTATATAAGGGCCTACTCCGCCTTGTCTACGCCTCCTGCGATGGAAAATTTCACTTCGCTCAACCAAATTCAGATAGTGTGGACTCAGCGGTTAGTTTATTGCGTTTTTCTGCATTTCTGCGTGTCACTGGCGTAATTGAATGATTGACCGAGCTGCAGACAGCTGCTTAGACGATCACCAACTATGAGCAGCTGTCGATGGGCTCCATGAACGAGTCACCTACATACGCCATCTTTAAATGCACTGTGACATAAGTAACTATTCTCGATTATGTACATATATTGTATTACTGTAACTATAATGAACATGAAGGAAGATATAGCAGTCAATGTGCTTACATTTGTAAATTATAATTCGAAAACGCAATATTAAACAGCACTTTAATGCATTTATTTGGACAATCAAATTATTTCGAAAAACTTATTCTTCGAATTTTGGAGCTGCACTCTTCGTTTTAGAATAATCTCTTATGGGCGAGTAAAACTGAAATGTAACAAAAAAAAAAGATTAATTATATAAGTGTGCAAAAAAATATACCTTTTACCTTATATTGCTTGTCCTTATATTCTTGCCATGGTTCTGGATTTGATGACCGATTCCATGTAACGTCTGGATTCCTTGTGGCTAGGCGAGTCATATAATAAACAGCGCCAACTGCTCCGGCAGCCACGCAAACATATAGCGGAATCAACTATAGTTTAGATAAAAAATACACATTCAACTTGGAAATATTACGTAATAATATATAAATAAATAGCTTTACGAACCGCTGGATTTTTTTTAAGACTTTGTAATCCGAGCCCCTGCATGGTATAAATATCCTAAAAAACATAAATATTCTGTACAGAATGTATATTAAATTTAAATATTTTTCTCACTTTAGTTAACTAATCGCAAGATATTAAAAACCGCAATCAATATGTTGAGAACTAGTTCATTTGATCATATTGATAATTGTCAGCATATCGCCGAAGTTTCGTTACATAAATCCATTAGAATGGCACCATGTCGAACAAAAGAATCACGTACTTTTTATTTCGAGCAGCGGGTACTTAGCAGTGTTGCAGATCTGCCAGATTTGGCGTTTTCGGAAGTGCGTTTCCGGGAAGAATTTGCAAACAGGGGAAGAAGATGATGGGGCTTTTTTTCAAATTATCTAGGTTTTTTTTTCATATTTCTTAGTTTAAGATTTTGTATGAAATTTGAATGTTAAAAGCCAAAAAAAGCATGTATTATGAGATATTCTGTGATTATTAGGTGAAAATCTCATCACCAGCAGCTAAAATTTCATATAGAGGCACACAAATGGTCACATATATGAGCTGCTGTAAAAGTAAAGCGAATTCAGCGAAACAGTGAAATCGACGACATCGGGGCCCAACCTGCATATTTCTTGTGCGTGATTTCTTTGTTCGACATGGTGTACCTATGTATGTGTTGTATGGTTAGTGATATTATTGTATTATTATAAAAAAAAAACAACTAGTTTTATCCGAAGAAAAAAAAAGTTTTAATCAGAACTCAACAATCCATCGATCACCAACGTTTATGGCTAAAATGTTAAAACTAAAGTCAGAAACGCTTGATTTAATATTTTGTTAGTCTGATTTTAGCATTTAGAATGGTTTGAATCCTTATTCGAATTCAGTCCATCATCTTTGTCAAGTTTTAATTTTGTTCTAGCCCTAAATGAGAGATATCTTGAGGCCCTCCTAGCTCGAAATTGTATGTTCGATAACCTTCATATCTGGAGAATGAGCCGGAGTTCCTTCTACTTTTCGACAGTTATATAGTGCCACTGTGGTGACCTTCAAAGATGGGCATTATGCTCATAAGTAGTTTTAGGTATGCAGAGGTGGTCAAAAGTAGTTATACATCTACCTTTTTTTGCACATTTAATAAAAACAGAGGTTTCTTGCTGTAGTTGTTGCAGTGCAATATAATGCAATATTGTTGTAAAGTTTGATCTACCCTGGCGAAAGAAGTCAACTGAGTAAAGATACCGGCACATATGAAAGGTCGACGTTTTTTGGTCCTTCTTTGTTGTTTTTCCCCAAACGTAGTACCCTACGCAGAAAAGGAATCAGCAGCTTAATGCTGTGAGTTTTTATAAAGACCACAGCTTAAGAATATATATATATATATATATTATGTTCTCCCTCACCTGAGGTAAGAGACAGAATATATATTAAAGTGGTGCTGAAATCCGCAAAAGAGAACTTTTAGCGCTGGCAGCTCTGTTTCCACCAAAAGTGGAGCAGACGAAAAAGAAAAAGTTGTGTTCGAATTAAAAAAAAGACGATTTCTGGGACTGGTGGGTCCGTATGACAAAAATAAATGGACCGAACATAAAAAAAAAAACACAACAAAAGTGGTACTCTGATCTCTCTAAAAAAAGAGGTAAGAGATACAGAACAAAACAACAAAGCAAAGTGATAGAAAGAACAACAACGACAGGTGTCGTGGAGACGATATGATCGAAAGATGCCCCTTCAGAGCCAACCGGTCTATCATCAGGAGGTAACGTCGTCCCATTCTTGATAAGCTCGACGAGCTGGGCTGATATAGCCATGTCCGATCTCAGGGGCTATAAGAGCGAGAGACTACGTTTCTTCTATACGTAATGTCGGAATTTCGTCCATTTAGTGCTTACGCCTGCCCTATGCTCGGATGTGTATGTCTGTCCGTTCGTCTTTAAATTAATCAAGAAGGCAAAACAAAGTTCCCGCCAACGAATAACAGACACACTACCCTCAAACAAATTACTAAAATACATAGTCAGCAGTTCAAAATTGCCATCTATGAAGTTTTTCAATTTAACCTGGCGTTCCAATTGGAAATTATTTGGCTAATACGATCTGGTCTCAAATCTTTTCCTTGAAAAAGTTGATGCTGGTTTAACGTCGCTTTTAACATGAATGCTGGGACTTTCTCTGACAGGCTGAACACTATTGTGCAATGTTAGTGTTAAGCAGTGAGTAGGATGAAAGCAGTCTCTGGGATTCCGAGTGGCAATGTGGGAGCAACAACTGCTTCTGCAATTATTGTTGCAAAATCAACGCCAGGTTGTGTTGCCACAGGGGGAGTCACGATTGGTGTCGAAATACATTCCTCGCGAAATACATTCCGACGTTGGAGTTTTATTAGTTTGAGATTTAGTATTGGATGTCATAGTTGATTAAGATTCTTATAATAACGAGGTATTGCTGAGTGCTGCAATCGATTGTACCTGCAGCTTGTTTTAAATAACTGGCTTTGATTAACAACAGATCCCGTTCAAACAAGTAAAGACGTTGCAGTTAACCCAAGAATATATACCAAGTCGCAAATCTCCCGCATCAATAGTATTCAAAATATAACAGAATTAGTAAAATCCCTATATATTCTGGTTTGCCACGCCCCTGGGGGCGTAACTCAAAAGCCGAATTCGGGCGTTCTAGCTTTAAAACTGTAGAAGCTACAGTTTCACTAAGTAGTTTGATTAATTACTAAATAATTCTCAATAACCAAATAATAAATTAATGAATAACAAAAATATAATAAATATAATAAAGAAACCAAATTAAACCATGTGAACACATCCAATTAACAAGTCTAAGAGTGCTCTAGTGGAGACTGCTCGACTAGGAGATCCCATGAACCCTTCGATGAACCGCTATTCCTAAAAGTCGCTAACATTCTCCGTTTCTTTTATATTGTAAAGTATTTGTTTTAATGTTTTATGTTAAGATTAATTGATATATCGATAAGTAGTTTTAAGCAGCTCTGTAGTATTTTGAATGTCTATAGAGATGCCACTCTGAATCAGCTGAGAATGGATCTCTTTCTCTTCCGGTGACGCTTTAAGAGAGCAAATGTGTCTGCTCGATAGGAGAAATAATCGTAATAAATTAGTATTATCTAGATTAATCGATCTTGATAGTAAGCTTATTATACCTCAGAAGTGGTATATCTACTGGAATATTGTGATATTTCAACTCCTTACACAAAAATTTAGAAAAAAACAAAAGACGATATGTGTAAAACTTGGCGCGCAAATGATGTGGAAGTGCCACAGTAGGCAAAAGCTATCAAGACAATTTCGTGTCTGGCCACTGAAGGGCCCGAGGATGTGATGTATACATCAGATTCAACTTCCGCTTCATCTTCTGTCCAGCAGGCAGCTATTGCTGCTGCCACGCCTTCTGCTTCATCTTTTGTCCAGAAAGCAGCTATTCCTGCTGCAACGCCTTCCGCAACATCTTATGTCCAGCACGCAGCTACTTCGGATACCATGCCTACCGCTTCATCTTCTGTCCAGTTAGCAGCTATTACTGCTGACACGCCTTGCGATGCATCTTATGTCTAGCACGCAGCTAGACGCAGCGAGAGAGTTCTCAGTTTGAAAGTTGTAGACGTCCTTTTTTTCCCGTTGCTTAATAATTAAATATTAATATTTTTTTTCACTCTTGATTTTGGTTATTGTTGCCATTTATTACTGTTGTGCGTTTGTGCAGTGGTGTAATCCGCGGTGATTTGTAATTGCTTTTTAGAGGTGCTTGTGATTTGTAATTTGTGCAGTAATTTTACTTTTACTTTCATCCTGCTTTTTATCTTTATTGCTATTCTCTTTCTTTTATTCCCCTTACATTTGTTGGTGTGGGTGTTTGACATTTGCTTTTTCTCTCGTGGTCTATATCAGCTGTTTTGTTGTTGTGAGTTGATTCTTTCGCTTGTGCTTTATTTTTATCTTATCTCCCGTTTTGTTGTTGTGAGTACCTCTTTCAACGCGCTAATACTCTCCTTCCCTTGCGCTTTTTCATTTGTTTCTAATCTTCTGTTCTGTGTTTTTTTTTCTTGAATCCCAATTGCCAATGTGACCTGTTGTAAAAAAACTTGCTCTATGCGACAAACTTCTGATTCTACACAAGTGCAATTTATTAATTGCTGGTTGTGTGAGAATGTGATGCACAGTAAATGTGCAGGCCTTACGGGCGCGACTTTGATATGGTCATGTCCACTGCTAAAGTTGGTTGTGGCGGATTATGTTGGTCTTGTCCACTTTGTTTGGAAAAACAAATAAATTTTTCCAAAATTTAAATAATAAATGCTGGTGGTAAATTATTAAATAAATATGATTTTTAATCTTCTCAGGCTGAGACGTCAACTGCTTCTCAGTTGGGACCACCTTCTATACCTGTGTCTCCAAATTTATAAGCTCCTTCTACACCTTGTTCTGACTCTCTTGCGATTCCACCTTCTTGGAGTGCGCCAGGGACACTAGTATTAGAGTCTATACTGATTCCAACTTCTTCATCCCCATCTGTTGCTCAAACTACGAACAACACTCTGGTCATTTCTCTTTCACTTACGATACCTACTTTATCTGTCGTTTCTCCCCGAAAGAAAGTGTTCTTATCTAGGCTTTCATCTGACACGTCATGTGAAGCTGTTTCTGCTTTTATTTCCAGTAAATCAAAAGCTAAGGTTTGTATCGAAATTCAATTTCGCAACTCCTCGTGAAATTGCTTCTTTTCAAATCAACGTGCCAACTGAATTCTTCAGAACAATTTGCGACGCCAAATTTTGGCCTTGTCATGTAGGTGTGCATGAATTTAAGCATAAGAGTCGAAATAGGCTGTCTCCGGTTTTGCTAAACCCTTCCTCGGTACAATCTTCATCTAATATTGTGCCAAAAAACTAATAACAGTGCAATCTTCTTCACAGATCTTAATATATCAAAACGTTCGTGGCCTGAATTCTAAACTCAGAAGCAGTTTCAGTGTTCTTTTGATATTATCGCCCTGACGGAAACGTGGCTAAGCTTTATAATAGTGAGATTCTCTCGAATGATTTCACTATTTACAGACATGATCGACTGTCTCGTAGAGGTGGAAGTATCTTATTAAGTGTTCAATATAATATTCTCTCCGAACCATTCATTTTTTCAGCATCTCATGATGTCGAGATAGTTGCTGTTAAACTAACTCTTAAATCTTGCTCCCTTTTTATTACTTGTTCATATATTCCCCTTCTTCTGATGTTCAAGTTTATGCGCAACATATGGTTTGCATTAAAGAAAGTTATGGACATGTAAAGGATGATGATTTCTTTCTGGTATTGGGTGACTTTAATATACCGAACACTTCTTGGATCTCCAATCCTAGTTCAAGTTCCCTTATTCCTACAATTGATCACTTTTTCTTTGATGAATTACTTTCTATTTCAATGTCTCAGATGAATTCAATCTCAAATCATCTGAATCGATTGCTTAATCTGGTTTTTATTAATGATGAGTCATGCATTTATTTTTCTAGATCATCCCCTTTTTGTTTACCTGAGGATATTCATCATCCAACATTCGAGGTATCTCTGTCCCTAAGTACTCCTCCAATTTGTGAATCTACTCCATCAAAATGTAGTTGTTACAATAAGTGCAATTTTGCTTTGCTTAACCAACTTATTAGTGCAACAGATTGGTCTACGTTATATGATTCCGTTGATGTTAATTCGTCAATGAAATCATCTTACCCTCCCAGAGCTGATAATCCCTTCAGTTACCTTTACTTAAGCTTTTTAACTTATCTCTGGAAACCTCTGTGTTCCCGTCTATTTGGAAAGAGTCTTTCATTATCCCTCTATATAAAAAAGGTTTGAGGTCTGAAATTTCTAATTACAGGGGCATTGCAAAACTATCGGCTATTCCGAAGTTATTTGAAAAAATAATAACTTCAACCTTCCAACATTTTTGTAAATCAATTATTTCGCCATTCCAACAAGGCTTTGTTCTTAATCGATCAACCTCGACTAATATGGTAGAATTTATTCCCCAATTTTTAAAAATAAAAAACTGATGATTTCAGCAAAGCATTTGTTTCAGCTCACCATTAAGTATTACTTCATAAGCTTGATCTCATAGGGCTTTCTCCTAAACTCTTATCTTGGTTATCATCCTATTTAAATGGTAGAACTCAAAGAGTTGTGTTGAGAACATCTTTTTCGAAACAAATCTTCGTTCTTTCAGGTGTTCCTCAGGGTAGTCATCTCGGACCTTTACTTTTTACACTATTTATGAACGATCGTCCCAGTTGTATTTCTTATTCAAAGATCTTCGTGTATGCTGATGACGTAAAACTTTTCCTTTCTTATTCTAACACAATCAATCATCAATGCTTACAAGATGATCTTAATTCCTTCCAACTTTGGTGCTTGGCCAATAGGTTGCGTTTAAATTGTTCTAAATGTATGACAATGACCTTCTGTCGTACTACTCCATACATTGCTAATTATTCAATTAATAGCCATTCTCTGCAACGCATTTTTTCTGTCAAAGATCTTGGTGTACTTTTCGATTCAAAACTTTGCTTGGGATTGCTTTTCTACATAATTTGATTGTGGGTAATATTGATTCGTTCTTCTTGTTAATGAAACTTAATTTCTCGATTCCTTCAAGAACAACTAGACACTTTCGTCCGTTGAATTTACCATTGCTCACATCGGATTACTCGTTGCACAGGGCATTTAATGTGTTATGCCCGAATAATAATGTAATAAATAATGTCACGTTTTTTCCTCTGAACTCTCCTCCTCTAATCAAATCCTTGCTTTCAGCATTTCATAGGTATATCCCCCAAAGTAGTCAATCCTGACGGTGTACCAATTTGTTATTAAGACATATCTTATATATATATATCTTATATATATATATATATATATATATATATATATATATATATATATATATATATATATATATATATATATCATATTATGAAAGTATTGGACCACTGTAGGTCGGTTACATTATGAACATAGTTTGACCACTGTGCTTGCAAGATGCTGCAGAGCAATGAGTTTGGTATATTGCGAAATCATTTCTTAACGGTGGACCTCATTTTTGCTGACAAAATGCCCGAAGGTGGCGGTCTAATGATAACTTTAAGTGAGGCGCTAGAGGGAAGTGATATTACCGAGTGATCTAGAAGCGTGTAGACATTTGTGCTGTAGATCCACCATCATGAACTATCAGTTCAACCGGTGAGTCCGTTCACTCAACAACTATTATGTAATATAAACATAGATAAATATTATTTGGAGATTTTGTTACATGTTTTTATGGATAAGTTTTTGAAACGTGATGTACTAATAGGACGTGAAATTCTTAGCCAAGCTTTTGGCGTAACTATGGATGCCGACAAATTTCAGATTTACAAAACAAAAAGGGTAGAGTCTTTACAAATTACCAATTATGAAGATGTTATCGAATCGAATAGTGAATTAGATGATTCGGATAAGTTAGCCCTGATACATATTTTAAAATGTTATTCTGATTGGTTTATCGAAGGAATACCGAACACTATGGTCACCACAGGGCAGTTGGAAATTAAACTAATAGATCATCAAAAGACAGCGATGAAAAAGTAACGGATTACTACAAGCTAAAATTATTCGTCCAAGTTGTTCACTTTTCGCTAGCCCTATGATGTTAGTTTACAAAAATTGGCACCGATCGACTGTGCGTGGACTACTGAATGTTGAACGAAAACACAGTTGCAGATAGGTACCTATTGCCCCTCATCTCAGACCAAATCGCCAGACTTCGGGGTGCTAAATATTTTTCGTGCATAGATATGGCAAGTGGCTTTTATAAAAAACCAGTGCACAAGGACTAAATCGAACGAACCGCACTTGTCATGCCCGAGGGTCAACATGAGTTCTTGACGATGCCGTTTGGTTTGAAAAATGCACCATCAGTGTTCTAGCGGGCAATAATGAAGGCTATGCGATAGTGTATATAGATATATAGAATAAAAAATAAACGCATTAACACAGACGCCAGTTCTAATCATAGTTGATCCGCAATACCCAATAGAGCTACATACTGACGCAAGTAGTACTGGCTATGGGGCGATACTATTGCATAAAATTGATTATAAACCTCATGTGGTAGAACTGGAGACGTTAGCAGTGGTAAATGCTATTAAGCACTTCCGACATTATTTGCAGGGACGCAAATTTGTCGTTAATACAGACTGCAATTCGTTAAAGTCCAGACGCACAAAAATAGATTTAACACCAAGGGTGTATAGATGGTGGGCGTTTTTACAGGCATTTGACTTTGAAATAGAGTATAGAAAGGGCGAGCGAATGGCGCACGTTGACTTTCTTTCTCGGAATCCAGTACTTGAACAACATGAAAGTCTGAATAAAATACCTGAATTGAGAATTCATTTGACTGAAGTATCTGACATCTGGTTGGTTTCAGAACAACAGCGACATTCTGAAATACATGATATAATACTAAAGTTAAGAAATAATAAGTTGCCAGAAAATCAGGAAAAAACTTATTAATTGTGAAAAGGAATACTGCATAGAAAAATTCAGCGAAATAGTAAGGCCAAATGTTAGCCGGTTATCCCAAGAGCTTTTAGATGGGCAGTTATAAATCTTGTTCAAGAAGCAATTATGCATCTGGGATGGGAAAAGACGCTAGACAAAGTTTATGGGTATTATCGGTTTGAAAACATGTCAAAGTATGTGCGTAGGTTTGTGGAAAATTGCATTACATGTAAAGTTTCTATGGCATCAGTGGGAAAAGTGCAGGCAGAGTTGCGTCCCATTCCTAAAACAGACATAACAGGAAAACTGAGTGGTAAAAACCGATTTAAAGGAATACGTTATCGTCCTTATAGATGCTTTTACCATGATTGTATACTTTTATCATGCACTAAATATAGATTCTGACAGTTGCATTAGGACTGTAAAATCAGCCGTGTCCTTATTTGGTTTGCCCACTCAAATTATAGCAGATCACATAATGGATGTTGTGTCTGATGATCAACAGAAAGATTAAAGACCGCACTATAACAGAAGAGACTTGTTACAGCGGTCGTATGTGTAAAAGGAACTACACAATTTGATTTAGAAAATTTACAGGAAATATGTATGTGTAATAGAATTACACATATGTTATGAAAATAAATGTAATTGGAATTGAATGATTTTCCATAGACCGCACTATAACAGAAGAGACTTGTTATATCGGGGGTCAGATTTTCAGAGATCGCACTGCAACAGAATGAACTTGCGGGGGTCAGTATAATTGAAATGGTAATGGAAATGTCAAAGGAAATGTTAAAGGAAATGTTAAAGGTAATGGAATTATGTAAGAACTTTATTTTGAAATTTTTATGGAAAAATTGTGTTAAAGGAACATATATATATATATATATATATACCTATCCCCCGCCTAACACGGTGCTCGCTTAACACGATTTCGGTTTAACACGGTTCTTGAATTTCACTCAACCCCCTGTTCAACGATTTTTTCGATTTAACACAACTATAGAAACTCGGTAAATATTTTGAACTTATTATGTTTTTTCTTACTTTGTTTTGTGTTCTTATATTCACTTTCAACACGACTTTCATTATCCATGTAAAAACTTTATGAGTCGATGCTCATCTTAATCTTACAAAAGCATACATTCTTCAGTTTTCAATTAACTGGTTAGGGAAAAACATTAAAGCGAAAAGTCATATCATTAAAGAATGGAGCTTATGGCGAGTGACAGTACAGAAGGATTGGAATTTGGCAAAAATTCCGAAAATATGTTGTAAACAATGATCCCAATATGGAACGCCCTCTTTCTTTTGAACGGACCATCAATAGACAGGTGGCTATTTCAGAGGAGGTTCTTAAAGATATTGACAAGAAGCGCAAACAGTTGCTGTTGACTGACTTTTTTTAAAACTAGATATTTTCATAAAAAAAGCGTCTTTTAAATTTATTTTTAATTTTCCTTCTTCCTTCTTTAGTTCACTGATCATATAGGGCTGTGAACTGGGACATAGCCGGTCGGACTGGCAAATAAAATACCCTCAACGGGTTGGTGATATTTTGAAATATTGATGTTTGTTTTGGGCTTTCACCAAAATTGTTTAGTTTGTATTTAAGTTGACACTGGTTTGTCAATAATATTTAATAAATAAATAAATAATATAATGGTTTTGTTGAAATGTATGTAACAGGCATAATGAGGCGTGGCAGACCCCATAAAGTATATATATTCTTGATCAGGGAGAAAAGATAGCCCTGTCCGTCTGTCCGTCCCTCTGTTCGTCTGTCACTTTGTCACTTACAAGAGCTATAGACTTCAATTTTTTTTTTTTTTAAATAATATTTTAATGTTATCATTTCAAAACTAAAAACTAAATTCAGTTATAAAACTCTTATATTAATCTTTTTAGCTAGTCTTAAAATTTTGCTTTTAGTGTATTTGAGCCTTACACAGTTTCGGGCTTTGTTAAATTTTGGGTGCCACGCCCCCTTCGTCTGCAATTTGTAAAACACGTACTAGAGACTTGTGCTTTGGCACATACATACATACATATGGATGACATGATCACGCCGAACAAGTTTGATCTAAATCGTTGGTCTAGAAAAAAAGTTATTAACATTTAATATCTCATATTGTCGGCGCCTTCCAGACTGAGCTCAGTTGCTGAGTCAAAATGCACAATTAGCAGATAGTGTGATTGTGCGTGCGTCTGTGTTTGTGTATGTGTTGCTTGCCACATATGTACATAAGTAACGGAGAATGTTAGCGGTTCTTAGGAATCGCGGTTCTTCGCAGGGTTCAGCACTCTTACTTGTTCAAAGTAAAAATATAAAAGTTAAGACAAATGTCTTATCGAGTTCGTTACAAGTGGTCAGATTTTACTGAAGAAACCTCAAGTGTATCATGTAACGACCAGAAGAAGCTTTGACCAAAGCTTTAGAGAATTTTGATACTGAATCATTTATATGTAATAGTGTTGAAAATGTGGAACAAGTATTTACGGCTACCCGTCAAACACTAAAAACGCCTTGATCACCATTGCCATGGTTTTAATGGTTTTGGTAAGCAACAAATGTAACTCACAACTCCTTTGCAGTTGTTTTGCTATTTTTCAATTCCGAAATCATGAATATGATAGTTGATAATGTTTCAACTAAGTTCAAAATCAACAATGACGACAGTCACCATTACATTGGTATTTTGATCGAATCTGAAAGGCTACTGGGGGAAAACGCATTCTGACCAATACAAGCCTGCATGAGCTGCACGTGTGATTAGAGCAAACGGATTATAAAAGGTGAAACAGGCTACGATCCATTGTTCCGCACACGTGCAGCACTAAAATGAAGCATAATTTACGCCAGTATATGCCCAATAAGCCGCATAAATGGGGTATCAAGAAATTTGTCTTATGCGATTCTTTCTGCTATGCATACCGCTTTGAGGTCTACAGCAGCGCAGGTGATAATGTGATCTTGAATGATTACCCAGATCTTGGTGCTTCGGCCAACATTTTTGTTCGGTTAACAAAAACAGTTCAAAGTTTCAAACACCACATTATTTACTTTGACAACTTTTATACGTTTCTGCCTTTGCTGGTCTATTTGCGTGTCAAAGGTATTTATAGCCTTGGCACTATTCGTGTAAATTGTATCCCGTATAAACAAGAAGCTACGAGGATTTTCAACTGAGTATATAGGTTCCTCAAATGGAGTCGAAATATGTAAGTAATGTGATTTGGAAGGACAGGAAATCTAAACGACAAATCGAAATTGATTGCCCACAAATTATTCGCGAATATAACGCACACATGGGTGGTGTAGATCTAATGGATGGACTCATGGGCCGCTATCATATCAGAGCTAAAACTCGAGATGCTGCTCCTCGAATTTTTAACTACCTGATCGATATGACAGCAACTAACGCTTATATTTTAAACAGGCGTGTACAAAAGGACAATATACTTAAAATCGAAGATTTTAGCGAATCTATTGCTGCAGGTTTGGTAGCCTTTCAAATAAAGAATTTACAATGTCGGCCAATGAGTGCAAACAACATTCGATCTTCACAATACAGTCACCTAACACTCAGTAAAGGTGCTCAACACAATCTCCATCCTCTCAAATCCAGAGGACTCAACTCTCTCAGCGCAATACACAGCTAAAACTAGGGGAAAAACCCAAGCATCCAATAGCAGATTTGCGGTTTGACCAATTAAATCATTTTGCCGATGGGTTGCCTCGAAGCAGCGGTAAAAAATGGTGTAAATATTGTAAAACTTCGCAAACACTGTGTATTTGTACTAAATGTAATTTGCAGGTAAAAGAAAACTTCTACACTAATTCTGAGTAAATATTTGAGTTCAGGAACCAAAATTCACTAAAGAACGGATTATCCGAATTGTTTTCTTCTAATACTTTAAAAAATAGTCTTAGAGGATTAAGTGTAACATATAACATCCGAAATATACCTAAAATTGTTGGCACGAACGCACAGTCAGCTGAGTTTGGCCCGGCTCAAGCTCATGTCAAACCGAAGGCTCGTTACAACTGGCGCCCAACGTGGTGCCCTACGATAAATAGAGTCTATAAAGTGCTTTTAATAAATAAAATGGTGCGTGCCTGGGTATATAATCTCAAGAAAGAGGATGTGGTACGCTACGGCCTGGAGTTCGGAGAAACACTGAGTACCCGAAAATAGCCAAGCAGGTGCGTGAAAGGGGCTTTCGTTTCGATGGCATAACCCGGCATTTATGGTCTGGATCTGGACTACGCTATGTAGTGGATCGCGAGTCAAATTCCAATTCCAGAGCCTGGCGGAGCTGATGTTCGAGGACTTGGAGAAGAATCAATCAAATACACCGGTAAAATAATACGCGACAGATTGCCGCAGTATGGCTGTCGAGGAGACGAAGCCGTGCTCTGCGCCAAGCACATGTATGGCAGGACCAAGGGCGCATGTCCAGAATTCAACTAAGGCATGTCGTATGTGTGACCAAGAGG